>JACXGM010029649.1:0-13682 GCA_016801145.1 Umbra pygmaea
AAGCCTCCAGACACTGGGAGAGAACATAAAGTTGAGTAGAGGCAGCGAGAGCTAGAAAGCCTCCAGACACTGGGAGAGAACATAAAGTTGAGTAGAGGCAGCGAGAGCTAGAAAGCCTCCAGACACTGGGAGAGAACATAAAGTTGAGTAGAGGCAGCGAGAGCTAGAAAGCCTCCAGACACAGGGAGAGAACATAAAGTTGAGTAGAGGCAGCGAGAGCTAGAAAGCCTCCAGACACAGGGAGAGAACATAAAGTTGAGTAGAGGCAGCGAGAGCTAGAAAGCCTCCAGACACTGGGAGAGAACATAAAGTTGAGTAGAGGCAGCGGGAGCTAGAAAGCCTCCAGACACTGGGAGAGAACATAAAGTTGAGTAGAGGCAGCGAGAGCTAGTAAGCCTCCAGACACTGGGAGAGAACCAGCCGCGGTCGGTGGATCTTAATTGGGGAGGACGGGCTCGTATTACGCTCGGAACCGGAGTGAATGGAATGGTGCGCAACGAACAAAACCAATTGTTTTTTTGATTTGCACACATTCCATTCACTCCGGTTCTGAGCGTAATACGAGCCCGTCCTCCCCAATTAAGATCCACCGACCGCGGCTGGAGAGAACATAGAGTTGAGTAGAGGCAGCGAAAGCTATGGTAGAAAGGCAGGAGCATAGAAGTAGAAAGATGTTGAAACAAAACAGAGAAGGTAAGAGACAATAAATCTGTCATTGATGACTTGATATCCCTAAAGCTGTCTTTAATGACAAATTATCTGTTCACATATTTATTGTTTTAAAATAAAAGTTAACTCACAATTCCATAAGTTATAGGCATACAAGAAAACTCAAAACTGGAAATGTAATTTGAAAAACATTCAAGTAAAAGAACAGACTTTGATGGACTGATGCCCAAATCTATAAACTGGTAGGTTAATATTCCAATATATACTCTAGCTGATCTATCCTATTTATTTCTTCATCAACTTGTTAATTGGTTTGCATGGAAATGTGCTTGAATGTCCCTCATTCATAAGAATCCTTGGAAACAACAAATGTATCCTATATCTGCAATTTGTTAAAATACTATTGAGCAGTGGATACAATCACATTAGTACTTAGAATGCCTTAAGAAAGATTCACAATTTATATATGGTAGGCCCAATCATTATACCAATATACAGTATATGCTGTACATTATTTGTCATCAAAGAAATGCAATCAATCTAATGCAATTTATTTTTATTGCATTTTTAAAAGTATTTCATTCAGTTGATTAGGAAAACATTAAAAACAAGGATTTCAATTCATGGAATAATAACCTGGTTTCATGCATAGCTTTGTAACAAAATACATTGATTTCATAGATGGATAAAAATCACAATTCGTTAGACTTAGTAGAGAAGCACCACAAGAATCATTATTGTCCCCTTTACTTTTTAGTATATTAATTAATTTCCTCTAATTTGTAAGAACACACATTCAATAATGCACATGATATAATATTCTCTACACTGAAAATAATACAGTTTAAGAAGTTAGAGAAATTTAGGCAACAATTTGCAATCAATGTTTGTGTTAAAATTGTCCTGCAAAAATTCGTTTTTGCATTAAAATTTAAACACAAGAAATGATTGCGAATTGTTGCCTCATGGGTTTTTTTGGGGGGGGGGGATTCTTATGACATACACAAGCAAATCTCCAAGATGATTTAACAATAATAATAAAAAAAACATTTTCTTGAGAGGGAGTTGATGTTCATCATTAAGAACAGTTTTGTCTCAGACTCCTTGCTCTAAATGCTTTTACCCTTTTCCCGCTCCTCCATCTCTGCCTTCCCTTGCCCTCGGGGTCCAACTGCTGTGTCTGGGCTGTCTAAATAGATGCCTGCTATTTAAAAAGACCCAGCTGGGTGGGCAAAGAAAGAGATGCTTGGCAGCACAGTGATGTCACCTGGAGTTATAACGTGCTGGAACCAGCTGACCTAGTGTGACACTGTGAACACATCACTACTACTCAGCTTAACAGTGTGTAGGGGTATACATTTTTTGTATTATGAATGACAATTACACACCTTTTGTGACAAAATACATGAAACGTATAGAGGGCTTTTGATTTCCATAAATACACCACTGCTGCTTAGTTTCTACATCCTCCCCCTGTGTACTCTTCCATCCCACTAAACTCTCCTTCCTGAGCTGTGTCTCTTGTCTGCTCGCAGCACTGAGATGAATGCCGGCTGATGTGTGGAGGGTAAATACAGGCTGTCGCCTGCCTTAAAAAAAGATGGAGCAATCTGACGCCGGCACGCAAACACACATTTGAGCGTGCACACAAGTGACGCACGGACATACACACATGCACGCATGAAAGTATGAAACACACACAAATTATTTCCCTCATCACCAATGAGCATAAATCCTTAAGGCATTGGGTTAGTCATGCAAGATGCAGTTCTGATCAGCACACAATTTAAATTACGTGTAAACAGTAAAACATGTAGTATTAAGTAGAACAAAAGAGAACTGCTCCAGGTCTCATCCTCACCATACTGGAATAAAGGCTAATCCCCAAAACCTTACATTGCCATCACATTGTCAGTACTACTTCACATAAAACCCTGTGCTGATATTGAGATTTCCTGTGACAATAAAATCCTAAAGAATCTGCTGGTATAAAGCATATGCACATTGTAATGAACTATGGGATATGTAGTATTTTATCACAGATTAAACATTTCTGGTAAGACAATCAAATAAAATATTTATACCCCAACTTTGTGAGCGAAACAAATTAATGAAGGCAGAATGGCTATGACACAAGATGCCCTCATTAGACTTTGCCTGTGACTTTCACTTGCTTTGCAATCCGATTACCATACATCACAGAAATGCCTCTCAAATGTGGCTTTCTACAGTGTTGACACATACAAATAAATGTTCAGAATGTGTCATCTAACAAAGAGACACACTAGCTTGAAAAATATGTCTTCTAACAAAGACAGCTGTTGAGACAAAAACAAGCTTCCAATTAACTTCAGATGAGCTATTTCAGGGATAGCCATGCCCATTTTGATTACATTTCTGTTAGAAGCATGGAAAAATTAAGATGATAAAATAGCACAATATTTAAAGAAGTCTTTTTTCATGCTCAGATATAGGAAAGACTCTTCAGCCCCTCTATCATTTATGACAATTGTTTACGATTTATTTTGCTTTTATAAAATGCTTTCTTATATCTTGCGTGTGTATGAAATGCTGTAGTATTAAACATCTAATATTTACTTCCTCATACAGGGCTTCCAGTCTTCTGCCTGATCATCACAATTGGAAAGCCTAAGTGGGATTTAGAGGGATCGTTTTGCACTCAAACCTTTTGTATACTTAACCAGAACATCTTTTGATCAGACTGTTTTTGCCTTCAGCATGAACTAAGGTGACCAGATTTCTGAGATAAAAGTTTCAGCTCAGAAGTGTAAATTTCTCCAAAACAGGTAATGATTTATCTTTGTAAACTTAAAACGTGGACACTGCCCCAGGGGTCGTCACTAGACCTAGAGCTGCACTGGGGCACAAGCCCCCCTAAGGGGGGTCCATGGGCATGCTCCCCTGTAAGAACATTTTGTCTATTTTAATGTTAAATGCATAAATCTGTTGCACTTTGAAAAGAAATTCAGAGGTTAGACATGATTATTCTTATCTATGGATGGAAATATTTGTGCTCTAGCCTGAACTATTTAGCACTTCAGAAGTTTAACCATGCACACACAGGTGGAATAGTTTTTCTTCATATTTTTGCATAAATGTCACTAGGAAGCATACCAGTAGAAATGTATATATTCATATTTGTAAGTGGGATTGTCTGGAATCTGGCAATATAATAACCATTATGGTGGGATAGTCTGGCTAAGCAATTTACAAAATAATACATTATCATTAACTTTTTCTTGTCCTCCTCTGTTCACTTGTATTCCTTTTCTTTTTTCCCTTCCCTTCACTCTTCTCTCCCTTAGTTTCTCACTCTTCTCACTGACCTTTCTTGCTCTTATCTATTTCCCTCGTCTTCCTGTCCAGTCTTCCACCTGTCCTTCCTTTCCACTCTCCCTACAACGACCAAAGCAGAACAATCTGACTGATTTTGTGAACTAATTACTGTTGGTCCTCAATTACTGCTAAATAAATAGCATGTTAAGTATGTTAATTATGTTAAACAATGACATCTGTGGTTCTGCAAAGAAATAACTGACATTGTGAAGGCTACCATACACAATGATTAGGAATTATATATAGCAAATAATAACATTAAACCCACTATTAATTACTGCAATCGTATCTTTATGCAGTGTGACTACTTCAGCATGTAAATAATGCACCTAAAATAAAACCAGGGTTCTTGCACCATTTTCAAAGACATTTAATGCTTTTGAATAACTTTTTAAGACTACAACAAATACAATTTAAGACCCCAAAAAATTGTAATCTATTTATTTGACATAAAAGATAATATATTTGGTCCTAATTTGGAAACTATGTCTTAACTTTTCCTTGTCTATGGCTCAGAACAGAATACTTTACATTTAAACCCTTCCAATCAGAATACAGTTCAAGCATATTAATAAGCTGAAATAATAAAAGTTTAATGTGGGATTCAATGGTTTTCACCCCTAAAGTCCCTAACTTGACTTTTTCTCAGCATAAATTGAGTGCACCCCCCCAAATATATATATATACACACACATATATTATTATTATTATTATTATTATTATTGTTTTTTATAGCGGAAAACCTCACGCTAGAATTAATGGATAATTTTTCTGCTACAAAGATAATGTAAAAGGGACATCAAATATGAAGCAGTACTAACAATAAGAAAAACTCACAGTCATATCTATTAGAATTTAAGATGTGAAATGACAAATGCATTATATTAAGTGATGTTATTGAATTCTTACTAATTCCAAAGAAACTCGTGTTTTATGGAATAGAGATATATATTGGGGAAAATTGTGCACTGTCTCTTTAAATAGAATGTAATTTAGAAAGAGAACGCAGAGAGATCTGTGTTGTTGGGTTGAGACAGAGAATGTAAGTTGGCCAGACAGAGCTAGAATATTTCTCATTGATTTGTTATTTGAACCACGGCTTTTATAAAGTATTGCACAACAATGAAGATACTCAGAGTTATTTCAAGGGTGCAACATTAACTTAGCGAGCTACCTTAGCAAGCTAATAGAAACCTACGTAGTTATGTTCATACCCTCAGTGTGTTCATCTTTGTCTATGTTGCTACAGTAGCTGCCTGAAGCAGATAAAAGTTATTCAGACTTTGTGACAGGAGGCTGTCTATCCAGCAGCAGTGCAGTTTAGCCGACAGAGCATAAGAGAGGTTCAGGCTCATGCATCAGGTCTGACACACAATGGCCCAACAGGGAAAAAACATCTACACAGGGTGAAGTAGATTTACAAAACAGCAGTGTTCTGCCTACTCGCAGATGACAGATGAGACATAGACCCCTCCCTCACATTTTTCAATCAGCCTTAAATATGCACCAAGGCAACAACGGAAATCACCAGTTTAAGTAAAATTTGCAAGAACTATAGATTAACAGGCTTAAATGAGCTGACAACATATGTTATACAACTTACAGTTCTCAATGACACTAGATAGCTGCAGTCCCTTTTTTCTCTCCCTTTTCCACCGAGCGGCGTGCGTGCCCACTCGCGGTGTGAAGCGCGTGTCCGTGCTATTCTCCGCCATGCACTTTAACAATCACTGCTGATAGACGGCCTTGTACATACAGTGAAAACTGGGGACATTTCTGGGGACAGCTCCAGCCGGGGATAGGTCACTGAAACTGGGGATGTCTGGTCACCTTAGCATTAACACACATTGATGGAGCTATCTAAACCTGTAGACTTCCAATCATTATGCAAGTTAGTTGTGCTAGTTAACAATAGACTGAACCTAAATAAGTTTCAACAGATAAAGGGTTTTAATGGTAAAATCTTGACCTATCCCTTTAAAAGGACAGCTTTTCCTGAATGACGTTACAGGATGGTGGCAAGCACTGTTTACCAAGCTTTTATTCTGCCTGACAAGAAAGAGAGCAATAGGAGAGGAAAAATTAAAGATGGAAAAACAGATAGAAGGAGACTTCTGAATTAGTGAAAGAAGATGAGAGTGCAACAGGGACGGAGAGAATTGGAGGGAGGAGAGAAAATGTGTGAGGGAGCGGAAGAGATGGAGAGAGAGAATGATGGAGAGATGACAGTGTTTACCCTCTCCCTCTTTTTTGGAGGACCCATGGGAGAGAAACAGACCTCAGCGCCAGTCAGAGGCAGCTTCAGTACAAGGGAATACTCCACATATAGGCAGCCTGTCACATCGAAAAAAATCATGGAAATTGTTTTATTCTTTAGATCTCCTGTTATGCAGGTGTTGTCTATTCGGCACCGTTTTTAAAAATGTATGGTGCGGTCGGTGGTGATGTAAGCAAAGTCTCTCTCTCCACCCCTCTCTCACCTCTCGCTTTCAGCACCCCCCCTCACCTTTCTCACTCTATTTCTCCCCCTACAGTATTTAGGAATTCTAAACAGCAAAGGCCAGAGTTGACAAACCCCAAGCCTAAAAAAGATAATCCCAAAAGATCAAGCTCTTACGGTAAATTTAACCAAAAACAGAAAATCACCTAAAAACAACTAAGATTATTTTAGAGTTTATTTTCAAAAACATTGTCCATCTTTCTGTCAGTGTCAACAGAAAGATATTGTAGGGACACCAGGAATGTTAGGGCTATCCTGGTATTATGGGTGTTGTAGGGACAGCAGGAATGTTAGGGCTATCCTGGTATTATGGGTGTTGTAGGGACAGCAGGAATGTTAGGGCTATCCTGGTATTATGGGTGTTGTAGGGACAGCAGGAATGTTAGGGCTATCCTGGTATTATGGGTGTTGTAGGACATCCCCTGTTTGAGGGCTAAAGAAGTATTTGTGTCTGAGAATGTCATGCCAAAGGCATCTTTTAACCTTCATTGTTATTTATGTGGCTGAAAATTGTGTACACTTAGATTAATATAGTGCACACTAACTTGGGCACATTCCACCAGTGTCTTAGATCCACTCCAGATTCTCTGAAGGTCTGTACACCAGCTATTCAGCAGGACATACTGTACAGCTCAGCACCAATCATCTATATTAAAGCCAACACGTTTTATGGTCATGAAACATTTAAACATCACATGGCGCCAGACCGCCCACTTTAGCACAGGCCATAGACAACCACAACATTATCCCTGACTATTATAATAATCATAATCAGAAATTATGCCCATAATGATAATTATGTGTTTGTGTATGTGTGTAAGGAATATGCTCTGTGTTTGTGTATGTGTGTAAGGAATATGCTCTGTGTTTATGTATGTGTGTAAGAAATATGCTCTGTGTTTGTGTATGTGTGTAACGAATATGCTCTGTGTTTGTGTATGTGTGTAAGAAATATGCTCTGTGTTTGTGTATGTGTGTAAGAAATATGCTTCATGTTTGTGTATGTGTGTAAGAAATATTCTCTGTGTTTGTGTGTGTGTAAGAAATATGCTCTGTGTTTGTGTATGTGTGTAAGGAATATGCTCTGTGTTTGTGTATGTGTGTAAGGAATATGCTCTGTGTTTATGTATGTGTGTAAGGAATATGCTCTGTGTTTGTGTATGTGTGTAAGAAATATGCTCTGTGTTTATGTATGTGTGTAAGGAATATGCTCTGTGTTTGTGTATGTGTGTAAGAAATATGCTCTGTGTTTATGTATGTGTGTAAGAAATATGCTCTGTGTTTATGTATGTGTGTAAGGAATATGCTCTGTGTTTGTGTGTAAGAAATATGCTCTGTGTTTGTGTATGTGTGTAAGAAATATGCTCTGTGTTTATGTATGTGTGTAAGGAATATGCTCTGTGTTTATGTATGTGTGTAAGGAATATGCTCATGTTTGTTTATGTGTGTGCATGTGTGTGTCTACTGTGAAGGAACTCGGTTAATATGGATACACACCCATACTGGCTGGTTAAGCTGATTAGCGAGGGGAGAAGAAAATGTTGGTGGTTATAGACACAAAACACCCTGGTGCTGCCAAAACACAGATACTGCCTCCAACATTACAGCACAGTAAAGTACAGCCATGTATCCAACATTACAGCACAGTAAAGTACAGCCATGTCTCCAACATTACACCACAGTAAAGTACAGCCATGTCTCCAACATTGCAGCACAGTAAAGTACAGACATGTCTCCAACATTACAGCACAGTAAAGTACAGCCATGTCTCCAACATTACAGCACAGTAAAGTACAGCCATGTCTCCAACATTACAGCACAGTAAAGTACAGCCATGTCTCCAACATTACAGCACAGTAAAGTACAGCAATATCTCCAACATTACAGCACAGTAAAGTACAGCCATGTCTCCAACATTACAGCACAGTAAAGTACAGCCATGTTTCACAACATTACAGCACAGTAAAGTACAGCCATGTCTCACAACATTACAGCACAGTAAAGTACAGCCATGTCTCCAACATTACAGCACAGTAAAGTACAGCCATGTTTCACAACATTACAGCACAGTAAAGTACAGCCATGTCTCCAACATTACAGCACAGTAAAGTACAGCCATGTCCCCAACATTACAGGACAGTAATGTACAGCCATGTCTCACAACATTACAGCACAGTAAAGTACAGCCATGTCTCACAACCCTGCAACCTATGCAACACAACCATCCAAAGTGTCTGGCTAAAAGTCAGCATAAACACCACAGAGTAAGCAGAGTACTTATCAGACACTGAAGCTGAGACATGATTGAATAAAGTGGAGTAGCATTTCCTCTCAAAGTTGTCATACCCCTGGAGAATTGGTAATGGATGTACCATTTTTAAAGAAAACATGAGTGAGCAGGCAAAACATTATTGTATTTTTTTCTCATGGCATTCATATTCAACTGTAGTTCATAACAGAATTGCACAATCATAAAACCAAACATGGCAAAAAAGAAAATGATGAAATTACTTGTGTTAAAAGTCTGCATACCCTCAGTTCTCAATACAGTGTGTTGCCCGCTTTAGCATCAGTGACAGCGTGCAGTCGTTTGTGATAGTTGTCTATAAATCCCCGATTTCTTGCAGGTGGTATAGCTGCCCATTTGTGTTGGCAAAAGTACTTGGTCATCTTGTATGAATTGCATGTTTGAGAACTCCCCAGAGTGGATTGATGATATTAAGGTCAGGAGACTGTGATAGCCACTCCAGAACCTTAGCTTTTTTCTGCTGTAACCACTGGAGGGTCACCTTGGCCTTGGAAAGTCTAAGAGCATCTTAGCACGGCTTTAATGCAGAAGAATGCAAATTGTCTGCCAGTATTGTCTGATAACATGCTGCAATCATCTTGCCATCAATTTTCACCAGGTTACCCATGCCTTTAGAGCTCACACACCCCCAAAACATCAGCAAGCCCCCACCATGCTTCATATTAATTAATTAATTAATTGATTGATTAATGCATTCAACTTACATAGTGCTTTTCTTCCAAGGAACCCAAAGCGCTTTTACACAGTGAGGGGGAAAGCCCACCTCATCCTCCACCAATTTGGCCATGACACCGGGGTTAACATCCCTACTCTTTTACGATAAGTGCCATGGGATTTTTAATGACCACAGAGAGTCAGGACACCCGTTTAATGTCCCATCCGAAAGACGGCACCCTACGCAGGGCAGAAGTAAGTCCCCATCACTGCCCTGGGGCATTGGGAAAGATCTTTAGACCAGAGGGAAGAGTGCCCCCTACTGGCCCTCCAACACCACTTCCAGCAGCACTGGTCTCCCATCCAGGGACTAACCAGGCCTGACCCTGCTTAACTTTAGAAGCAAACAAGCAGGTCAATACAGGTTGTTGACCCCTCTCCAAACATAGCGCTTATGGTTGTGACCATAAAGCTCTATTTTGGTCTCGTCACTCCAAATTACAGTGTGCCCGAAGCTGTGGGGCGTGTCAAGGTGTTTTCGGTATATTGTAACCAGGCTTTATTTGTGGCACTGTTGCAGTAAATGCTTCTTTCTGGCAACTCGACCATGCGGCTCATTTTTGTTCAGGTATCATCGTATTGTGCTCCTTGAAACAACCACACCGTCTTTTTCCAGAGCAACCTATATGTCCCCCAAGGTTGTTTTTTTTACCTTTATTTAACCAGGTAAGCACCTTGAGAACAGATTCTCATTTGAAACGGCGACCTGGCCAAGATAAAGCGTTGAGGTGCAGAACACATAAAAGTTACACATACCCTACAAGACAAAGTACAGCGTAAAAATAATCAAAACAGGAATACAGTGTGCATATCTTTAGATTAAACAGGAATTTGTACAGGTAGTGCAACAAATAAAAGCATATGGAGGTACATATTTGGTAGAGACAGTGGAATAGCAGTTTACTATGCAGTCAGTGGAAAAACTGGGGGTCTGAGCTAGAGGTAGATTTATCAGAATACAAAGTGGCAGTGCAGAAATAACAATAGAGTAGGTAACATAATGACCGAGCCTGTGGGAAAGGGAATGTGCAAAACATACCAAGTTACCTGTGGGTTTTTCTTTTTATCCTGAACAATTCTTCTGGCAGTTTTGGCTGAAATCTTTTTTGTCTTCCTGAACTTATCAAGAAATCCCAGAATCTTTCATTTCTTAATCAGTGATTAACACATTTCACCGCACACTTTCCTCTACCCATTGCAATGCCCAACAGTACCACAATCATCTCCGCTGTGAGCACGGCTAGATGTTCTGACTGCCTCCTCAAGTCTCCTCTACCACAGCCTCTCCACTAAACCTTGCCCCAGTCCGCCCTGTACTGGGATCGTTCACCTCATCTGTGTAGATATGCACATACCCTCCATACTATGACAGACACTTAATTTAATCAGTAGTCCCTCCTTCCAGAACATATCATAGGCCTTCTCCACATCAAAAAAGACTGCGACCACTGCTTCCTTATTGACCTGAGCCTTTCTCACCTCTGACTGGGTCCATCATCCCCCTGCCCTTACTAAACCCACTCTAATCAGGTGACATCAACCCCCTAACCTCCAGAAAGTAGGTAAGCCTCTAATATAATACGCTCTATAATCTTACAGACATGAAACGTTAATGCTATTTGCCGATAGCTGGTCAGTTTGGATGGAACTTGACCTGGCTTTATCACCACTGCCTCCTTCCAACTACCTGGCAGCTTCCCCTCCTCCCACCCTCTGTTATACAGCTCCAAGCGTACCTCCAGAGCTTCATCAGTCAGATGCCTCAGCATCACATAACACACTTCATCCTGTCCAGGTGACTTCATTCCAGCCCTAGTTATCGCCCTCCTCATCTCCCCTATGGTAAAGGGAGCACTCAACGCATCACTGACATCTTGCCTCCTATTTTGCACCCTGTGATGCTGGTCCATCTTAAAACAATGGACCAATGTGTCCAATTAAAACTCCTGAGCGGTTTGGCCACATATGCCCTCACAAAATAGCTTACATACCCTGGAGTAGGGTACCTTTCCTCCATGAAGTACAACAACACTGACTGACTCTCCTCCCTCAATCCATCCCCCGTGTCTGCAGCCATATTGCAATCACCAGCACTCCGCCCTTAATATTATCCATAATTCTCTTAGCCCTCTGTGATCACCCCTTTAGCCCACTGTTCCCCTGGTTGCCCAACCAATCTGCTCGACTCCTCCCTAAATTTCCCTATCTGCTTCACTCTGAGGGCCTTGTCCCTCTGCAACCTATCCCTACACACAACAAGCAGAACCCCGTCTCGCAGCACTCTAGCACTGCCCACATCTCCAATCAGCTCTTTAATCGCCACTGTCAGTCTAATCTGTGCTCCCCACACATCGTCCTTCCCACCACTCACAAACTTCAATGTCACTTTAAACTGTTCCCCCGCACGAACCCCATCTACTGACGGCGTAGTCAATCCTTTCTCCCCCACCCGTTGAGCCTCTGAACCACTGCTACTTCCCGACTAGTTTCTAGCTTCCCCTTCAGGGTATCCTCTTGCCTACTACCCCTGGCAGCAGTAGTACCCTTCATCCCCTTTCGACTCCATCCGACACCCCCTAACTTACCTCCACTGTGCTCCATGCCACCTTCCTTACCCCCACCACTGGGGTCTCCCATCTCTGCCCCAGTCACAGCACAGCCCCCCCGAACGGCCGCCAGCAATTGAAGAAAAACCTTGGGTTCGCTATTTGGTAACTAGCTAGACCAACGCCAATCATATTCCACGTGAGAGCTAACAGACTCATTGACTATTTATACTCAGACAAATTGCAATTTAACCTCGACGCCTGAATTTATTTACAATTATGTGTTTCTGTGTGTTTCTGGCTCCAAGCTGATGCTAAATTAAGTTGAGATTGTTAATTTGTCTGTAGCACATAGAATAGATATAAATTTAGGTATGATACAAATTAGCGACAACAGGCATTTATGGTAAAAAAATGAAAATTGGTAAAATAATAACACACATTTTCCCATCTCAGATATGTAGATTTTATTCATGTCACAAAGTTGTTAGAACTTTGTGACACTCCGACCGGTCCTACGAGAAACCAGTGCGTGTAAAAGGTTCCTAGGTATGTATCGAATTTAAACAAACCGGCACTGGGGGAATATACACGCTATCTCGCCTGCAGTCGGAAGGAAGGGGTTTGATGCAAATTAGTGACAGTCGGCATTAAGGGGTTAAAATGCCACAGGTGTAGGAAATTAACCTTTAATTGCCATTTCAATATTCAAGGGTATGTACACTTTTGATCAGGGCCATTTGGGTGATTTCTGTTATCAGTATGGGTTACAAAGGATACAAACAACTATGTGATAATTAATGGCTTCATATGATCACTATCATTACATTACAGTCAGATTTTTTTTGCATTGATAGACATATTGTCAAAATCAATGCTGAAATTTCACAATTTCTGCCAGGGTATGTAAGCTTATGAGCACAACTGTACATGTGAGACAGGCAGCCCTACGTTGGTCTCCTGAACTCAGCATCAAGTTATAAAGTCATATATTTAGCTGTCTAATCATTGCTATGCATGAAAAATTAATTAAGTGTCTAAATAGGTCATTTATAGCTCAGCGTTAAAATGTGCTTGTGTGTGGGTGTGGGTTATCTTGAGTTTGTATGTATAGAATGGTGGTTATGTATGTGTGTGTTTCAGGGTGTGTATGAGTGTGTGTTTGTGTGAGTTTGTTTAGGGTTTGTGCGTTAGATGGCCCTGTGGTTAGGTAGTCAGAATTGTAACCTTCTTATCCGAAGGTTGCCGGCTCGATTCCAGACTGTGCCATATGGCCTTGTATCCTTCAACAAAGCACTTTAGCCTAAGTTTCTCCAGGGGGGTGTCCCTGTAAATCCAGTGTAGAGGGGATGTTATGTATATGTGTGTTTGAAGAAGGGGTCTGCGCAATAAGGTGTGTATTCTCTAGCAGACAGGAGGCACAGAAGGAACATATATTCTGTCCAAATAACCATGCACTGTAAGTCACCCCTGTTATGTGTTGTGTGTGTGTGTGTGTGTGTGTGTGTGTGTGTGTGAGAGAGAGAGAGAGAGAGAGAGAGAGAGAGAGAGAGAGAGAGAGAGAGAGAGAGAGAGAGAGAGAGAGAGA
>JACXGM010029651.1:0-13589 GCA_016801145.1 Umbra pygmaea
AGGACAAGGAGGAAACACAAGGGCTAAATACTAAAGCAAATCAGATACAATAGGGTACACCCGTGCTAATCAACATGTAAACACCGTCCCACACTGATGACATCAGACCTGCACCTGTGAGATACAGGGGGAACCAAAAGACCACAATACATTCGGGAGCACTAAAAGGAACATAACTAAACCACTGTATATATAATACACTGAGGACGTAAGACAGAACACAGGAGACATCACTGAACATAAAAAGGAACATAAACAGCCTAACCTAGGGCTGGACGTTACAGACCGATCTTATTAGAGACACGCTAACATCTCCGACACAGCGCAGGAATGTCATAGTGCCAGAAATGAAAGTAATCACTACATTAAGATATTTGGCAACTGGGAAAATGCAACAATGTAGCAGTGATGACTTGGGTCTGTCACAACCTTCTGTAAGCAGAGTGATCACACAAACAATTACAGCACTTTCAGAACCACTTATTGTGTCGCAGTGCATTTCCTTTCCACTGGACATTCCCACCTTGCAGGCATAAAGAACTGCATGTATGAATATGCAGCCTTGTTGTCGGAATAATTGATGGAACCCACATCTGAATTATTTAACGTGATCTCCGAAATACGTGATACTACCACGGACACGTAACTTCAAACTCTGTGGCAGTTTCACGGAATGGCCGAAAAATCTGTGAAACTGCCACGGATCCTTAACTTCTAAATCCGTGACAGTTTCACGGAATACTAAAAATCGCTCCTTTTTTTCTTCTTGGACAACCAACCAATCACAGTCTTCAAAAGATTGTGTCATACATAGCAACGGGGTCAGCCCCGCCTCCTCATTAAGATAAGAGTTTTTGTATTTTCCTTGCTCAGAGTTGCTCTTGGATGGGTCTGGAATCGATCTTAAGCTAAGACTCCTACGTAAACGTTTTTAAGCTAAATTAGGAGTTTTCTAAGAGGATTCTTAGAATCTTTATGAATACGGGCCCTGGACTTTTTTGAGGGAAGGTGGCTTCTCACCAATTTATCTTTGATTGTAGGTGCTCTCCGGAATACGATAGAGGGAGATTCTGGCATTACTTCTCTAAGGTGAGGATCACTCATCACGATTTCCCAATTACTTTTTATGATTTTCTTAATTCTATTTGCCTCCATGCTGTACTGTGTTGAAAAATAAACAGAATATTCTGAATCTTGTGGTTTACATTTTTTTGACTAATTCATCTCTACTGATATTTGTAACTTTATTATATGCTTTGTTAATCACACTATTTTTATAACGTCGTTCCTTAAATCTTTTAGTCATGTCCTGGGCCGAGATGTCAAAATCTTCTTCCTTGTCGCTTATTCTTTTCAGCCTCTAAAACTGTCCAAAAGGAATATTGTTAGTCATCCATAATGGGTAACAATTAGTTAGAAGTGGTAACAATTAGTTCAGTCAACTCTTGAGTTGAAGCAACATTGAGGTAAGAACGAGATATAAAAATCCATCATCAATGGAACACAGACATCACCATTCATCATGACAACATGAGAAAATGCACCGTATGCTTATGTGTAAAGCACTTTGGGTACCTTGAGAAGCGCTATATAAGTTGAATATATTATTACATTACAGTCCAGGCTGTGCATGGACTTTTGATTATTTTGGTATTATTATTATTATTTGATGTAGCAATACTAATTGATTTAAGACAAATTTGTAGTGGTCTATTAATTTTTCCAGAGCTGTATGTCGAGCATAATGTTAAACAATATGTTGTCTGTTTATTGGATGTGATTTCTGATGTTTCAGTGCCCAGACACTATGGAAGAGTGGCAGAAGGTAGCATGTGGATTCCAGCAACAGTGTGACACATTATTATTTGCTCTCCACCCCAGTCTGGATCTATGTTCTAAACTACAAGCACATCTTCTCCATTGTGTTAATGGCTCTGGTGGGAAGCAATTACAGGTTCCTAAATGTTGTTGGATTCACTTGACAGGTTTTGGATGGTGGGGTATTTGGTGGATACCATCAAACTTCAGCCCAAGAGAGTGGAGGAAGTTGTTTTGGCTTGCTGTGGTCTATGCAACTTCCTAGGACTGAGTGCATGAACCGATTCACACTTATTTATATTAAATATTAAAACAATATCTATTTTTCTTATAGTTATTGTTTACAGAGAAGGACCTAATCATGAACATATCCCAAAAAAATTGAGAAGACCCTCCTCTGCAGCAAGCATCTTTGTGATTTCTTCAGTGCAGGTTGCAATCTCGAGCAATTGATTTAAGCCACAGCATAAGGGCAGTGTCTCTGCTAGAAAACTGGGACAGCACCTGGTTGATGTGAAGAATGCTGGCTTTTTCCTCTCCAACCTGAATGTAGTCATTGCTGTGCTCAATGTACCTGCCCAAGCAAAGAAAGGTATACTTAATTGTATTTAAAATGTATTTTATTTATACTAAATAAACTTAACCCATTTAATCCCAAATAATGTTTTGACATGAACACATCTAAAATGACTGATGTAATCAGTAACACTGGTTAAACATAACTGTACTAGAAATATAAAACTGGAGTATAATTTAAATATACTGTACTTTTTTTACTTGGGTGCCCCTTCTCCTGCAACTACATGATCTGTCGGTCAGACACAGGCTCTGCTCACTGGTGCTGGTACTCTGTAATGCTCTAGGTGAGGATGTCCTAGGGAGGCTATGCTGACTGTAGCTGGGACACTTTTGTTTTGGAGGCTGATCCCAGGGCTCAGACAGATGAGGGTATCCCACTTGGCTTGGGTATAAGTGTTAATAACAAGTGCACTGGTTGTTGTTAAGTAAACTCGATCTTAAAGACTGTGGGAGAAGTGTAATGTTAACCATGTACATCTTTTGTGTCTGTATGAATTCTTCATAAATGGAAATGGTAGATAAATCTCATGTTTATGTGCCTGGGAGTCCATATTGGAGACAGAGGCTCTGCGTCTAAAATGGGGAGGGTGAAAATTTAGTCTCTGAAGAATTCAGTTCTTGTCTGAAGGTGCTGCATTTTTTGCATAAGTGTACTGGGTCCTCAATGTCTTCCTCCTGGCCTGAAGCTCCCCACTAAATTATCAGTTACAGCATGGAGTTGAAAAAGTGATTTTAGAAGGAAAGAACATGAATACTAGCTAGTTAGCAGCCACGGAAGCCAGAACACTGTAAACAAATCCAGCTATAAATGGACATCTCATAGTGTACTTAGTAACTTCCCTAAATATAGATCACGACTGAAAGAGTATCATTTGAGGTAGAGAAGATACACAATTATCACACTGTCATTTTGACTATTCTATATGGTTTCCATTGCTTGACAGCCACAGAGCAGTTTTTTTTAATGCAAATTACAGACTAGCTGGCCAATTATCATGTTCACATTTTAAATGAGTAGTAATAAAAAACGCGTCATGTCTCCTTTCTGTATTAGTAACCAGCCTTCCCTCCCCAAGTTATTTAATTAGCTAATGCAGATAATGTTTTCGATGAAAATTACAGACTAGCTGGCCAATTATTATGTTAAAATTTTAAATGAGTAGTAATAAAAAGAATTGCGTCATGTCTCTCTTCTGTATTATTAATCAGCCTTCTATTCCCTCCAAGTTATATTTAACTAGCTAATGTAGATAACGTTACGTAGCTATTAACTACACAAAAACAAAGCTGCAAGTTAAATGAGTGAATTAAAACTAACCTGTAAAAAGTCCAGATGAAGTCCAATCCACAGTCAAATAACTTGTTTGATGAACAGCTTTGTCACTTTACATTTGTTGCTACTGGAGAAACACATTCCTCTTTCCTTCCGCTTTAAGACGTTCGTTCTCCTCCTGGTGCTTCTTCCTCCACTTTCGTTGACCTTTTTCCCCCCACATTCTGATTGGCTCAGAGTTAGCAACTAGACGCTAGTCGCTATCCGTGGTATTTTGAAATTCGTATGCAATCGCTTGGATCGCTTTTCGCTGGCTGCTTGTGGGCGTGTATGTTTAAACTGTTCCAAAAATGGTGTAAAATTAAGGGAGCTGACTAGCTCTCATAAATATAATCCTACTGAGTAGTAATATTGTCGTAAAATAATTTGACTTCCCGATATAGTCTACATATACGAAGGGAATAATTACATATAAATGATTTACACAAAGATCTCCATTGCAAACATGAATAATGACAGGAAGATTCTTGTCGTGTTGACATTGCTGCTTCACGGCAGACGAGGGCTACAGCCAAGTTCACAAGCTAGCAACGTAATTACAAAGCTAACGTTTGATGTCTAGCAGCTGTGTAACCCACTGAGTTACCAACAGCCTCCGTCAATTTTTCACATTACACTTTCTTTACGTGTGTGTCACTGCATTTTTACAGGGATTAAACACATTGTACGTTTGGAAATCCAGACACATTAATTATTAATTTTCCGTCAGTGTTGGTCGTAGATAACGATTGTATGGTAACTTTTTGAATGGATGATGCAGACAGGAGGAACAGAAACAACGTTTCTGATTGGCTGTCGCCCAACACTGACTAGCGAAATTCGTCTCAAATTTGCATAAAATAGGATTTATCCTATCTTTCTCAAGGCGGTAGTCTGCCGTCTGGTAGACGTTACCGGAGCATCAAGGCACGGACCACCAGACTTAAAAACTGTTTCTTCCCACAGGCCATTCGGCTGCTCAACATAGAACACAGACACTGATCGCAAATCGTCTTTTGAGCACTAACACTAACACTCTCTGTTCACTTTATGCTCTCTACATCTGATGTAGCAGAATTCAAATGCCCCTTAAAGCAATTTTCCATGCCAAATCTATAATATTTACTACTTCTACTGTTGTACATTTTCCAGACCACTGCTCAGTACATAGCGTTTTATTATTATTATTACTATTGTCATTATTATTTTAAAATTCTTATGTTGTAATTCTTGTTTATAAGCCCACTGCATAGAATCGCCGTGCCATGTCAAAAGAAATTTCTCTGCATAGGATGATGTATGTTATTCGATGCATATGATAAATAAACAACTTTGACTTTGACTTTGACTTAGACACGGAAGTTGATGCAACCATGGGCTTAGCGGCTAACCGTGGAACTTCACCCATGCGGCCCAAAAGCATTTATTCCCATAGACTTTCATGGTGAAAGAAACTTCTATATGTCAGTGGATAATTTTTTTTGGGGTACATCAACTTACCAGCCCGAACACTTAAAGGGTCCTTGTTTAAAACGTAACATTTTTAACATTTTTAAAATTCACTAGTAGCCAAATCCAGAGTTATACTAGGCATGATAAACGCGCACAATGAACGCGCGCTAAACCGCGGGACTGCGCCCGCCTACATCTCCCTGTACTGCGCAAGTTCACATGACGTTTCCCCGGAGGTCCTGCTGCAATATGTGCTAGCTGAACCTGGGAGTCGCTCGGGTGATTATACAGTCAGTCAGCCATGGATAAAAATATTCTACATCAACTTTCAGTTATGGTAAGTTCAATACTTAGATTCAATACAGTAAAATAGCTGTTTGGCCTTTTGTTCAATAAATATATATGTGTACTATTGTGTCTATGTTATGACGTTGCATAACGGAGTTGACTTTGGCTAACCTCACACTGAGTATTACAGTGTATTTTAACCGTAACTTACTCAATATTAATTAGCTAGCTAACGTTATAGAAAGCTTACTAACTAGTTAACAATGGACTGAAAACTCATAAGTGTAATGCATTTAATACATGTATTTTAAAGTAATTACATTGTCTATCTGTCATAGTCTGTGGACGAGTCTCTGCAGCTATTTGGACAAGGTGAACAACATTTATATATTTCCATAATCCTTTAATGAAGATGATACACACATAATGGACCTGGCAGGATATATGTATTATCGGAACAAACACATAAGTAGTTGGAGTGCTAGCTAATGCAACTGAATATGCATTTACTGAACTATATTCATTACAAGCATTCTTATTTATTTTATTTTCATAATCCTTTGATAAAGATGATACACAAATTGATGGACCTGGCAGGATATATGTATTATAGGAATGCACACATATAAGTTGTCTGAGTGCTAGCTAATGCAACTGAATATGCATTTGCTGATCATTTTCTATGTTTTTAAAGTAGGGAGAACATAAATGATTTTTATTTTCTTTATTTACAGTTGAAAGATACCCCCAGATCAGAGTTCTCCAACCCTGTTCCTGGAGAGCTACCATCCAGACTGTTTACACTTGAACCTCAATTTAGCACACCTGATTCTACTAATTAGCTGGACGAGGAGCTGAATGAGGCTACAATATTTGAAAACCTACAGGATGGTAGCTCTCCAGGACCGAAGTTGGAGACCCCTGCCCCAGATGGACGGAGCCCGAGGAAAGCAGAAATCCCAATGGGTCCCGGCTGTACTTGGACAAAGTGAACTATATTCATTACAAGCCTTCTTATTTATTCTATTTGTATTATCCTGTGATTACAAATGACAAATAACACTTGATTGATTGTGAACTAAAATCACTGACCTTATCATTTATGAGCCACAGTCATTTATTATCCATCCTGCATTAAATGATCATGACTCATGTATTACTTGAGGGTATGATTAGTACCTGTAATGCTATAAAATGTATATGAAAGCTTAACAAACCATTTTTGTTTAAAGAAGAGCACAAAGTACATTTTTTATAATCCAATATTTAATAATATCTAGGTCTGAAAGTGTGGCTGATGGGCGACGGCTATATCCGACGTAAGGAGGAGAGAGCCAGATACACCACAGGGAGGAACCTGGGAATGGATTGCCATATGTGGTGGTTTGGTTGGGGGGGTCTGAGATGGAGGAATCATTGAGAGGAAGAACAGTCTCGGAAATCCTGCTAATTCACTGTGGCGGCAACATCCTTGACAACATCAAAGGTGTGGAGCTTGTCACAGTGATGAAGCAGGACCTGTTGCACCTCCATGGCATCTTTCATGAGATGAAGATCCTTCTCTCTTCCATCAATGAGAGATGTCACTGGAGGAAAGCAGATCAGAGAAAGATCAACAAGACCAGAATGTGGGTGAACAGAGCGATGGGCAAATTTGTCAGGGATTTGGGTGGAGACAGTGTAAGGCATCCTTGCTTAAAGTTTAAATGCCCTGGCATATTTATTAGAGACAGAGTTCATTTCACAATTTTTTTTAACTAGCATCCCACAGTCCCTTGAGGCTAACAGGATGGCATTTTTAACAATAAAAATAACTTGTAAATATGACAGGGCAGCTCTCCTTGTGTAAGGATATGTTTCCACCTAGTTATGTAAATATTTTAAAACTTTATATTTTTTAATTAAATAATGATTCTGTTCACACTCTTTCTGTATTCTTCCTCTTCCTCTTACCTATCTCTTTCTGCCTTTTCCTCTCTCGCCTCCACCCATATTCCCCAACCTCACCTAGCTGTGTATTTTGTCTTTCCCATATCGGATGTAGATTTGGTTTGTCCTACATTGTTTTTAATGCATTTTTTTTATTTATAGTTTCCTCCTTTCTCTATAGTGGAGTGTAACAAAATATGTGTCCCCAAATTTTTACAACAGATTCACCCCTTTCTAGAAATGTCCATGTAATTGTTTTTTGCTCCCATAAATATTGTTTTGAGTAAGAATGTTGAAGCCTGGTAACACTGAATCAAACCCTGAATGTCTGTCAGAGTCATGAGATTTATTCCATGAAAAGTTTGAGACAAAAGTCAACTTTTTTAATCACAAAAATGTTGGAAGTACATGTAACTTGTAATAAGCATCAGTTATGTTTAGGGTTTCTCTTACATCCATGTTCAACACTCATCATAGGATGCGTCCGGGGGATATATGTTGTAAAGCCTGTAACGTGGATGAAGGATGAGGCCATGGCTATATTAAAAGGTCTGTTCAGAACACTACAGGCTAACCCATTAGCTAGCACTACTTAACATGACATAATGATTGCAGTTCCTTGGTTGCCTAAATACAACCATCGTTCGTTTAGATAAGCATGTAAACGATCAGGAACAACGAAAACACAATTGTTAACATTAGTGAATATTTTTAGACTATGAAACAGCGAGTTAATGAGTTCGCCAAGTGTACCGATGGACGTATTAACGAACTATACTTGTTGTGAGACAAGATAGAAGCTCATGAACGCGCATTGTTGCTACCGGATGCTACGACATCTTAATACATCCATGGTTGCTACGACAACACAAACAAACTGTTGCTAGTGCGTATGTCCTTTGGGCCGCACAACGCGGAAGATCCGGGTATTTTGGAGCTCCATGTTCGCTTCATGCATGCTTCATGCGCTTTTGAGCAACTTTCATTGGAATGAACAACGCTTCGTGACGTACACTCTATCCAGCTCTCTTAATACATCCATGATCTTTCTGCGCTTCTCACGGTAGCTTCGCATCGACATGTATCCCACAATGCCCCGCGCGCATGACCCAATTGACCCAATTGTCACGTGACCCAATTGAAAATGAATGGGAGGCAAAATTTTGCTATGTGAAATTCGTCTTTGAAGTGCCTAGTGGACAGGGCCCATAACACAGCAGGTAGCGAGATAGTGATTGGACGTAAACTGGTCGCTAAACCCTAAAATCAGTTGCTGCAGTGAGCAGGAGCTATTAGTTTTCTAGGCAGGCAGGGCTAAAAAATTACATTAGATCTCATGCATAGCTTATTTGATGGTATTATAAGCCCTTTAACAAAAAGTTGCACATTTTAGCTGACTTTACCCTACTTCATATGAGGAGCAACTAAGCTACTCTGTTGATATGGTCCTGCCTTGCATTTTCTTTATAAGGTCCAAGTCTATCCAGTCTTATCAAATCAGAATTGGACTACCTGTGTAAGTGTGGCCTGTTGAAAAATTAAGAAAAAAACATACGAAAAAATGACTAGACTTCAATGCAACCAACAGCCTAGGGTTCTACAAATATTCCAGTTGAATGAACATCTCTAATGAAGATAATAAATGCAGGTTAGGCATAGTCCATCAGGTTAGCCCAAAAGCAATTTCTCTTGTTTAAATATATTTGAAACAGTTTTGCCCCATACATGTAAAGATTCCTTGTGGAGAGGTTTGAGAACCAGTGGTATAAAGCAGAGCCATTCACATAATTAAAAAATAACTTTTAAATGGCATGTGCTGAAAATATAAAAACAAATGCACCGTGACACAGACTATTTGAGAATTGTAATAAATTTTGATTATTTGCTTGACCTACAACATCAATATATTATGACACAAACGTAAAAGGCTTTCCAAATTTAGTCCTTCATAATCTTATTATTGTAGTCAAGTAACACATCTATTACATTCAATGCTAATACATTTTGTTGTGAACACAAACAATGAATTGTCAATAAACAGCATAATTCATAATAGGCCTATGACATTTAGCTGACTGGTAAGGTAACAATACTGGATGGACGAAGCAGATGTTTGCTGGTTAGCTTGTAGAAGCAGTGGAGTTTGAAGAGTCAATCCCATCCTATGGTTATGAAAGAAAAATCAAGTAGTCTTAGTAAGCTGTGAGTCAATCTTTACAATTATACATACACTCACACATTCAGTGTTTATGCACAGATTGGCAAAGCTTTGAATACGACATATTGCTACATTGAAATCACAACATTGTTGCGTTTGTATAATTTGCCAGCCAAATATAATTAACGTATTACACATAATATAATTGCAATCTATTACATATACATAAGTAGGTATTGTTACAGCTGCACAATTTGGTGTCATTTTGGTTTCAGGGAAGCCTAATATTTGTATTCAATCGTAACTAACGCATAAATTTGATGCAGAAATAGCATAACATTGCTAGTATGGTAGCATTGCTAGCTAACTAGCTAACCAAAACACAGAGGTTCAGAGTACAAATATTCACCTTATGTGAAAAGTTTGACTCTGTAGACCGACGTCTTACATGGTGTGCCAGCCAAGACAAGAATAAATAAAACGTTGGTACCTTAACCTACGCCGTATATTTGATGGTATAAAACAGCTTGAAAACGGGATCTTTTCAGTTTTGAGTCATATAGGATTTCCCAAATAGTATGTTCCTGCACAACCGGAGGCTGCAGATTTAGGACCCCAGTTCTAGGACCGCAGTTTCAGGACCCTAGTTTTTTGTGTTGACGCTTGAAACGTACACATTAAAGGAGAATTCTGGGCGATTTCAAAACGTAGCTCTGTTGTTTGCATATCAGAAGTGCTGTCCGTAGCGTTAATAACTCAAACAATCTGTATTGCCAAAACGTGTTTACATTTTGCTGCCAATAGACAACCATTACGCATTTACGGGGCAAGTTAAAAAGCGTGCTTTGAGCCACAAACATGTTCAAAATGTCATTACTAGTCCATATCCATTTGCACTGATTCCTTATAATAAACACAGCGAGTTTGAACAAATAAGTTTGTGTACATACCTCAGTTTATTTCCCATTTTCCAGTGAAGTCCACACTAGTCGATTGTCGAAGTCAAACAATTCAATATTCCAAAACGTATTTTTTCCCCCAGAAAAACTATTTGCGGTGGTTATGTTTTTAACTTGTCCCGTAAATGCGGAATGGTTGTCTATTGGCAGCAAAATGTAAACACGGTTTTGGCAATACAGATTGTTTGAGTTATTAACGCTACGGACAGCATTTCCAATATACAAACAACAGAGCTACGTTTTGAAATCGCCCGGAATTCTCCTTTAATAACCGTCACATCTATAGACTTTTACTAATTCAGAGGTTTTTGTTCATTTAAATAAACGTTTAGTGGAATGTTATACAGTGAAATTATGTCCACTAAGGATTAAAATGTCCAGATATTCAGTTGGGCTTCACTCTTCACTCAGTAGCATATAAATGTAACCGAGTAATTTTTGGATGTTAGAATGATAACATGGAAATAAAACACGGACACAATCTGGAATCACCACTTGTATTCACTTCACCAAACTCAACTAGCCCCATTCACAACATAAGTTACGTAAGTCTAAACCACGCTTTACAGTGGAGCATTTAAAAGTCTGTCACATAAATATATTTTAGATGGGCTTAACAGCAAGGTTTCAGAGTGGTTAAGGTTAGGGTAAGGTTTATGGATGTAATAATATAAAGTAAAAATCGCCTGTCTGTATCACGCTGCAATCTAGACACAGAAAACTAGGGTCCTGAAACTGCGGTCCTAGAACTGGGGTCCTAAAACTGCAGCCTCCGGTTGTGCAGGAATACTCTTCTAGGATTTCCTGCCCTCTCTAACCGGTAGGCTTGGCATTCTGGGAGTTGTTGGCTTTCATTCTATGGGCCAAAACTACATTTTCTGGCTTTTCGCAGTCTAGAAGGCTCCAACCTCTAGACATTTTTAAGTTTCTAATACATAAATTAACCAATTTAAATATGTATTCATCTCTCCAGCGGTGAAGTATTCCTTTAAGAGAACGAACTACTTGTAAGAAACTCATTAACACGCAGTGTTGCTACCGATTGCTGTGACAACACAAACAAAATGTAGCCGCCTACTCCATGTCCTTTTAGCTATTATGTCATGCTACTACCATGGATTTATTAATAAGAACACATACTGTACAGTAGCAACAAACTAGCTAGCGCTAGCTACTAACGTTCTACTTCTTTGGATTTATTGGCAGATCGCAACTACATGATTGCATATACCGCCACCTACTGGTTATGAGCATGGTCGTCTATGACACCCTATTCTCCCCATCAAATCGGTTTCCCTACTAAACAGTATAATCACTTTATCACTTTCCCGCCTACCTGATTAAATAAAGGTTAAAAAAACTATTAATTTACATCGACTGGTTGATAAATGTTAGTGTGTTTGTTCCCATTACTTAACTTTTTCTACACGCAGCCATCATATCTGTTTAGTGACATTATTAACACTTTTTTATACAGACAGGTCTAGGGATGTCTAGTTACTGGAGTAAAAGGAGCAGAATACTGAAGCATGTTCAAGATCACTTACAGGAATTAGCAGCTGATTGTACTGCTATACCAGATGCTGTTTTAAGCTATTCTACTGGTGTACACACTGACACTAGAAGTGAAGAGAGTATTGATGGAACAGATGGGCAAACTACAGCTCCTGTGGCACAGGCAACGACTGACAATGTAGCATATGAGACCTGTACTGACAGCCCAAGCACTGAAGAAGACATTAAAGAGGAAGAGGAGGACTTCAGGAACAAATTGGCAGAATGGGCAGTGGACAAATGAATAACCCACAAAGCATTCTCACAACTACAAGATTCTCGCCAAAGACCATCCTGTCTTTCCTAAACACCACACAATATTTGGTGTTCATCAGCAAGGTTGCATTTTTTGTGATTTGCATAAACAAACCGGTATGTATGTTACCTAGCTTAGCTAAATTGTGTTTCTTAGTGTATTTAGAGATTCAAATATGTTGTGTTTATTTTTTAGGGTTATGTAGGCCTTTTCGCTAAACCTCTTTTCAAAACATTGCTTTCAGATCATGACATTTTCAGTCATTTCGTACCAGACTTTAGCTCTACACGTGAAGGTAAGAAATAACATTTTGGCAGACACTGCAATTATTTGAGTTCTGAGGGTTGTGATATAACCTGATATTAACGACTGTACTGTATTTTCAGAGTATTTTGTAGAAGAACAAGAGGCAGGCTGAAGAGATTGTCCGTCTGAGGGCGCAGCTGGCACTACAATCAGGTAAAAACATGACTGTTACGCTTTGTTTCTTCATAAAACACTTCATTTGTTTTGAATGTCATGCAATTTGTCAGTGTTATATAATGGTGTTTAACTGCTTTTTTGTAGGACCAGGTAATACATTTTTGCGCCACATAGGCACAATGAGTGAAGAGCTGTGCTCCGTGTCAAACCAGATGGTCACAGTGCTTGCGTCCAACCAAATGGTCCGATGCGGGAGTTGTTATTCCCTGATGTTCAGGGTATTCAACCTGGAAGACCTGCAGCAGTTTGATTCCCAATTGCGACAGGACACGGACATTCAAGACAACCTGGTAAGCAGTTTCTTTTGATTAAAACATCTAAACTTAGATGTTCCATCCATCCATCCATTTTCATCCGCTTATCCGTGATCGGGTCGCGGGGGCAGCAGCTCCAGCAGGGGACCCCAAACGTCCTTTTCCCGAGCCACATTAGCCAGCTCCGACTGGGGGATCCCGAGGCGTTCCCAGGCCAGGTTGGAGAAATAATCTCGCCACCTAGTCCTGGGTCTTCCCCGAGGCCTCCTCCCAGCTGGACGTGCCTGGAACACCTCCCTAGGGAGGCGCCCAGGGGGCATCCTTACCAGATGCCCAAACCACCTCAAGTGGCTCCTTTCGACGCAAAGGAGCAGCGGCTCTACTCTGAGATCCTCACGGATGACTGAGCTTCTCACCCTATCTCTAAGGGAGACGCCCGCCACCCTCCTGAGGAAACCCATTTCAGCCGCTTGTACCCTGGATCTCGTTCTTTCGGTCATGACCCAGCCTTCATGACCATAGGTGAGGGTAGGAACAAAAACTGCCC
>JACXGM010029652.1:0-13586 GCA_016801145.1 Umbra pygmaea
CCCATTATTCTAGACTAATATTAACAATGTGAAGCTATTACATTGTTCAAAACAAGTGATTATATGCGACTGATTTTAATTGATCTCCTTTCATGCTAACTACAAACTTACCATGGCTTCTCTGCAATGACAATTTCCTCCAGACTAGCTCACGACAGATGCGCTGGCTGGCTGCACACAGTTTTCACGTGATTTGCTACGGAATTGTAACACTAGAGGAAGTGGTTTCTCACCAAAAAAAGTATCGGCCATAATCGGCGAGCAAAAATGCCGATTAATAATTATTTTGAAAACTCATAATCGGCCATAATTAATCGGCCAATCCGATTAATTAGCCGACCTCTAGCCTAAAGTACTTCAACATGTAATGACTATACAGTGGATTAATGAATGAAGAAAGTACTTCAACATGTAATGACTATACAGTGGATTAATGAATGAAGAAAGTACTTCAACATGTAATGACTATACAGTGGATTAATGAATGAAGTCTCCTTAAATGTAAATGTAGTTTCTTTTTGTGAATACAATAAAAAATAGCCTCGTAGTTATGTATCGTGCTGTTGGGTGGGTCATGGCGTTTTTTTTCTGGGTTTGTGAACATATTGGGGCGCAGATGGCTCAGTGGGTAGGGCGTCAGACTTGTAGTCAGAAGGTTGCCAGTTAGATTCCCGACTGAGCCAAAATGTCGTTGTGTCCTTGGGCAAGACACTTTACCCTAATTGCTCCCAGGTCGTTGCTGTAAATAAGAAATTGTTCTTAGTCAACTTACCTGGTTAAATAAAGGTTAAAAAAAATAAATATTCAGATTTTTACCTTATGCAGTTCTATTTTAACCATACATTTACAATGATGGCTTAATTTTCTGTACATAAAACACGAGACATGATTTGCTCCTGCAGTTTTGGCTTCTAAATGAATTTGCTTCAATGTTCAACATGGTTGCCTTTCTTAACTGTCTGCCCCCCCCCCAGCTCTTCCAGGGTGATGGCGCGGCCGAGCCACAGCGAGCACGTCCTGCAGCAGCTAAACAACCAGAGGGAGTGGGGGTTCCTGTGTGACTGCTGCATCGCCATCGGTGACATCTACTTCCGGGCCCACAAAGCCGTGCTGGCCGCCTGCAGCTCCTATTTCCGCATGATGTTCATCCGGGACCAGCAGGGGACGGCGCGCATGGACCTCAGCAACATGCATATCAGCGCAGAGTGCTTCGACTTCATCCTGCAGCTCATGTACCTGGGTCGCATCGTGGTGGGCAGCTACGAGTTCGAGGAGCTAAAGGCCTCCATGACCTACCTGCAGATGTACTACATCCCAGACTCCCTGGAGGACCTCCGGGACATCAGGAGCACCTCCAACCTCACGCCGTCATCCTCCGCCTCTTCGTCTTCATCCAGTTCCTCCTCCTCTGCTGCCCCGGCCATTACTGGGAAAATGATGTTTGGAGTCCGCATGTATGAGCAGCAGAAGCCGAGCGACCCAGAGGTTGAGCCCAAAAGCTTGCCCAAAGTGGCTGTCGCTCCAGTGCTCGTGCGGCCCAACGTTCCTGTTCCAGTCAACAGGCCGCCACTTGTGGTGGAGGATGTGGCGCCCCCTCTGGTGGTAGCTGCAGCGTCTCCGTTTCTAGACAACGCGGCCGAGCAGCCGTGTGATCTGCGCAAG
Organism: Umbra pygmaea; assembly: GCA_016801145.1. NCBI lineage: Eukaryota > Metazoa > Chordata > Actinopteri > Esociformes > Umbridae > Umbra > Umbra pygmaea. Next base: position 1,663 of record JACXGM010029652.1, read on the forward strand.
AGGCCCGGCGGTCGGAGTGCCACGCTGAAAGAGCGCCCGCGCTTCGGGCGCACGTACACCTGCGACGACTGCGGCTTTGTCTTCAGCTGTGAGAAGCTGCTAATCGAGCACATCCTCACCTGCACCAACCGCAAGGCCTTCCAGGCCCCCAGGACCAGCGCAGACGCCGACAACGACTCCAGCAAGGCGGAGAGCTCGGCTTCAGACGGGTTTGAGGAGCCAAGGCTGGTGTGCAAGGGCGAGGACGACTGGTCGGACCACAAGTCCGACACCGACTCAGTCATAAGGTCTGTGGCAACCGGCCCAGAAAACGAGCCCGGGTCGACCCGGAACATCACCATCAAGGTGGAGCCCGAAGACAGAGCGGATTCTGAAATGGACGGCATTAAGATACAGGTGGGGGAGAACTGTGCGAGGCAAGGCGTGCTTAACGACAACATAAGTGACCCGGTTACATTTTACCGGAAGTCAGAGGCCGGTTTCTCTATCGTAGACAACAGCAGCGAGCCATTTGAGGCACGCGTGTCCAGCGATGAGAATTCTGGATTACCTGCTAAGATGTGCAGGGTTAAAGAGGAGGAGCAGGAGGGGGGCGGAGCTCCGTGTGAGCTATGCGGGGAGCTGCTGAAGGGGGAGGAGCAGTCGGCCCACTACATCTCCACCCACATGGGCCACATCTGCGCCTGCGGAAGGTGTGGCCAGGTCCTCATCAAGGGGCGGCAACTTCAGGAGCACGCCGAGCGCTGTGGCGAACCGCAGGGGGTGGACACTGACTCGCACGGAGAGGAGGGCGACTCGCCCATGCCCGAGGACCCACAGGAGGGGGGCGAGCTGACCTGCCCTCACTGTGGACTGCTGTTCCAGAGCGAGAGCCTGGCATTGGAGCACGCTCTGGCCTGCCACGAGCAAGAGCTGTTCAGACCCGCCCTGCCGGATGATGGGACTGTCGAGCCAGACCATCGGCGCAAGCACTTCTGTGCCATCTGTGGCAAGGGTTTCTACCAGCGCTGCCACTTGAGGGAGCACTACACTGTCCACACCAAGGAGAAGCAGTTCACCTGCCAGACATGCGGGAAGCAGTTTCTCCGCGAGCGACAGCTGCGGCTGCACACAGACATGCATAAGGGCATGGCGCGCTACGTCTGCCCCGTCTGTGACCAGGGCACCTTCCTCAAACACGACCATGTGCGCCACATGATCTCGCACCTGTCGGCCGGGGAAACCATCTGCCAGGTGTGTTTTCAGATCTTTCCCAGCGGCGAGCACTTGGAGAAGCACATGGACGTGCACCTGTACATCTGCGGCGTCTGTGGGGAGAAGTTTCGCCTTCGCAAGGACATGCGGAGCCACTACAACTCCAAGCACACCAAAAGAATGTGTCCTGCGTGAATGAATCTGTCTGTTACTTAAAGCCATAAATGTGAGAACAATTGTACGCACTTAAACACCAAAAAAAGAACCTATAAATTCTGCACTTTCATACTGTATGCATAATCATTATGTTATTGCATCTGTTTGGGCCTACATGGTTTCATTCCCTTTTCGTTTTTTTTCACCAGTGTACTAAGCACATTTGTAATTTGACAACGTCGCCTCAGTCTCAGCACATTTATTATTCATGTCCTACATCTTTTGGAAACTAGTTTTGACTTTGTGTAAAATTTCTATGCAATACAAGGTTAATGGAATTAAGTTGATTGACTTTAGTTTATTGCAAAGACTTGAGTTTTGAGGGTAATATTAATTGTCATTTAACAGGCTTTGTTATAAGCTGTACCACTTATGCATTTCTAAGTAAGGACTCTGTGCAGTTCCTCATGCTTTATATGGTTGCAGGGAAATGGCACCATGTTTTTAAACATTGTTTAAAAAGTGTAAAGTGTAAGGAATGTAACAAGCATAACTAATCTGGGCCAATGTATATATAAATTATGCTACATTTTGTTTAGGTCAGTCATCACATACAGTAGGTTACAGATACGTTTTATCTACAGTAACTCTGAAATTCAAAACTTTAAGCCCCTGATGATTTTTTTTTCTACCATAATTAATACAACTGAATTTTCTTTGTGCAGTTCCTATTGAAAAGTGTTGTGAGATCTTTTCTTAAATTGGCTAGGTCAGGGTACAAAGAACACTAGTTGGGTTCACAGGTTGGCTAGAAACACATATTTACTCTAATTTTAGAGAGGATAATTAGCAAATTCCCATGAAATTGTTTATACCACAAAGAGCATCAAATATACTAAATCTATTATTTTGTGTTTACTATGCAATGTTGGGCTATACACCCCTGAAAATGATGTGCAAATTACAAATGTACATTTTGTTTCAAAAGGTTTCTGTTGTTGACATTGTCCATTTAATTATTTTACGCCAATAGGAAAATACATGGGGTCTACATTTTGGTTTCTTATTCAGTTTTTATGGAAAGTGTGATGTGTAAGTAACATGTACAACACAACAGAGTATTGAACCAGTGATACTATACAACAGCCAGTAATCTGGCTTGACAGACAATCATAAATGGTAATATCTTCTCTACATATGCTGTACACAGTCTAAAGCTATTACGTCCAAATCTACTCAAGCAATGAGTTCAAAATAATGCATTGATTTTGCCTTCTCTTGAGCTTGAATAGATATCAAAGTAAGAAAAAGAATCTTCACTTTAGAATCACATTTTTAATTTAACTTGATTGGAGGCATTATAACAGCTAATATTAATGTTATATAGCACAGAGCTGTTGGGGAAACATGTCTCCTGCATGTTAAAAATGATCACACTTGTGTTGTTATTGTGAAATGCAAATCTCTGTTGGTTACACTGCTGATGGAATGTACTGTAATCCTTTAAAACATCTTGACACCACATGCAATACTGTGGAAACTGGTTAAACTCTTAAGCCATCGCAATATAGGCATACAACATGGCCATGTATGGTGGTTACACTTTTATGGTCAATAAAAGACAACCTCCCTTCAGTTTGTATAATAAGCATGATTAATTATTAAGCATTAAGATATTTCTTTTCTTTTTTTACATGATCTACAACTCAGGGCCCTATTTAATCCAAAGCGGGGTGAATCTAATTAAAAATAGCCTTTTTTCCTCTTTCCTACAAAAACCACATTTCTTTCCCAAAGTTTCCATTGGGGAAAGGTCAAAGGTGATGGACCTTTGACCTTCTTCTCCAATGAGAATTGAGATGAGGAAAGGCGTATGCAAATTAGTATCTGTTCAGACATCCATTTTCTTCTGGTTGCTTATACATTTTTGGACATATGTCCTGTTTGTAACAGCAGCAAATATTGTCATAGTTCGCAAGTAACAAACATGTTTCAAAATGAAAACTGTTGCATAGCTGTCTGACGCTGAGAGAATGCCATCTTCCTGGGTTGTTGAGACTCCTGACATAATCGTTGACTTTGCCCAGATATACTGGTTTAGTGGTACATAAGGTAAAAGATTATACTACAATGAATTTTACAGTGTGGTAAAACGACCCCAGTGATTGGCTTGTTTCTCAAATCCAATAAATGTTGAGGACATTATTTTGGTCCAGTAGTGATTGATTCATGGCTTTCTTGAAAAAGAATCTTCCACTCATCCCTAATAATCCCATCATGTAGTAGGATAGTTCTCTAAAAATCACTCTACCTTTTACTGTCTAAACTTCTAGAACCCTTTAATGGTTCCTTAAAGAACTATTAGAAGCAACTACATTATTCAAATGAACCGAAAGTATCTTTTGAGGAACCATTGAAGAAAATCCTGTCTTCAGCTGATACAGTGGATGAAAGCTTGAAAACATCAGCTATCATTAGGTTGATCACACAGACATGGGGAGAACATGCAAACTCCACACAGAAAGGCCCGGGACAACAGGGGTTCGAATCCAGAATCGTCTTGCTGTGATGTCACAGTGCCATGTTCCCTTCCAAAACTGTTTCTGTAACAAATGTGCCTCAATCAGTATATAAATGTGAATCTTTTAAATAAAAACACTTATTATTACAGAGACATACAGATGATATGAGTGGCTCCAGCAAATAAAATACTTTGCCACACCATCCCTAGTTAGCTTCCACAAAGGTTTGAGGAACAGAAGTACATAGCACCTTTGATATCTTTGGACTTACAGACCTCTTCTGGCAAACAAGCAAAGTATAAATGTACACCGATCAGCCATAACATTATGACCTTATGCCTAATATTGTGTAGGTCCCTCTTGCCGCCAAAAGAGCCCTGACCCGTCAAGGAATGGACTCCACTAGACCTCTGAAGGTGTGCTGTGGTATCTGGCACTAAGATGTTAGCAGCAGATCCTTTAAGTCAGTGGTCCTCAAACCCTTTCATGGAGGGCCTAGTGTATGCTGGTTTTTGGTCTTTCCCTTCAATTAGAGCATAATTAGGACCTAGACTGCCAGGTGTGGGGAGAGCCTAACCAATTAGTGAGCTACTCAATCAGGCGTGTACAAGGTAAAAATGAAAACCTGCATACACTAGGCCCTCCATGGAAGGGTTTGAGGACCACTGCTTTAAGTCCTGTAAGTTGCGAGGTGGGGCCTCCATGGTTTGGACTTGATTGTTCCACATCCCACAGATGCTTGAATAGATTGAGATCTGGGGAAATTGTTGTGTTCCTCAAACCATTCCTGAACCATTTTTGCTTTGTCAGGGCACATTATCCTGCTGAAAGAGGCCAATGCCATCAGGGAAACTAACATACACATGAAGGGCAGGACCCAAGGTTTCTCACCAGAATATTGCCCAAAGCATCACAATGCTTCCGCCAGCTTGCCTTCTTCCCATAGTGCATCCTGGTGCCTTGTGTTCCCCAGGTAAGCGACACACACGCACCAGGCCATCCATATGCTGTTAAAGAAAACATGAAAACATCAGACAAGGCCACCTTCTGCCATTGCTCCGTTGTCCAGTTCTGATGTTCACATGCCCATTGTAGGCACTTTCAGCAGTAGACGGGTCGGCATGGGCAGCCTGACCTCATATGCAACGAACTGCGATGCACTGTGTTATGACACCTTTTATCAGAATCAACATTCATTTTTTCAGGAATTTGAGCAGCAGGTGCTCATCTGTTGGATTAGCCCAGCATTCGCTCCCCACATGCATCAATGAGCCTTGGCCGCCCAAGAACCTGTCAACGGGTCACCGCTTTTCCTACCTTGGACCACTTTTTAATAGGTACTGACCACTGCAGACCGGGAACACACCACAAGAGCTGCAGTTTGGCCCTTGTCAAAGTTGCTCAATTCCTTATCCTTGCCCAGTTTTCCTGCTACTAACGCATAAACTTTGTGGACAAAATTTAAACTGCTGCCTAATATCCCACCCACTGACAGGTGCCATAATAACGAGATTATCAGTGTCATTCACTTCTCCTATCAATAATTTTATGGCTGATCGGTGTGTGTAGTAAGTAATGTTTTTGTTTATTTCTGATTTTCCTTAATTGTAAACCACTTGAGGGTAACAACTTTTAGGCCATGTTGTGTAAAGTTTCCTTCACAAGGACAGTTGGAAGTGACATCTGAATCAAATGTTTTTGTGAATTTTATAGAGTGAATTGGCAAAAAACAGATAAAAGTATCAAAAAATGTCAAACACAAAAACACAGAGGCAAACCAATGCTAGCTTTTTTTTATTTGGTCAAGATCATGTGGTTCACATCTATTTTACCAGATCAGCACACGCTGCCACCAGCCACATGATGTCACCACATGACAAGGTATCAACGGAGGTCAGCTCCTTTCGCAATTGGAATAAATATCTGAATTAGAAGGTAGAAGTAGGTGTAATTACATTAAATATCATGATCAATGTATAGCTATTTTTCGGATGAAATTGAATGTGTGAGTTTTTTTAAAAGACTTCACTGTTGACACGTTCGATAATGGCAAGGAAGATGGCAAGGAAGAAACTCAACAAGTATTAAACCGGTGGTCTCCAAAAAATAGGCAAAAAAAATAAAAAAGTATTAAAAATGTCACCAACAAATAGGATATTATCTTGCAAAGTACTATTTTGCAAATATCTATCAACTGTCCAAATTAGTAGCAAGAAAAGGGCGACTATAGGTTGCAGGCATATTAGGTTGATTACTTAATTGTTCGTTCACAGTTAAGATTCCCGCTGCCGCAATTAAACTATTGTTGTCAACGCAGCAAGAAGACGAACGTGTCCGTCACTGTTTTACTCGCCATGGCCCATAGTACTAAAGGTAATTGACAATGTGAATGAAAATGTGATGTAGCTATCTAGGTTCTAGCTATCGTTTGAATTTGTACTCAGATTTTGTACTGTATATTTTTTGTGCTTGCTAACTGATAGCTAATACTTAACATAGACAGTTGTCACGTCATTGTAAACAAGGCCATAATCCACAAACTGCTGTTTTATCTAAATTTTACAAAAACACCGGAAAATCTGGAGCTATAACACGCTCAGTCTTGGACTAATCTCGGGCAAATCAATCTGAGTTGACGGGAACTGCATTTGTCCACCATGCCCACATAGATATCTACCATGCCCCACACTCTTGGAAGGCTTTAGAGCAGTGGTCCTCAAACCCTTCCACGGAGGGCCTAGTGTATGCAGGTTTTTGCTTTTACCTTGTACAAGCCTGATGGAGTAGCTCACTCATTGGTTAGGCTCTCCCCACACCTGGCATTCTAGGTCCTAATTATGCTCTAATTGAAGGGAAAGACCAAAAACCTGCATACACTAGGCCCTCCATGGAAGGATTTGAGGACCACTGCTTTAGAGACCTTTAAGATGAGGCGTTGGTTTCTTTATGTGCGAATCCTGAAATATTTTCAATGAACTGGATGTAGTACTGAATCACTGCTCTGAAAGATTCCTCCATGTGAATAACTTATTCGCAAGACAGAATCACGTAGGTTTCGCTGGTAATGTCACGCAGCGTGCAGGCTACAGTTGCTTTTCAAAAACTCCCACCCGTCTACGAGTCTAAAAGCTCTCCATCAGAAAATCAGAAATAGTCATGCGCGCAGCAGAATGCGAGGACAGTCTAAATCCCAGGCATGGTGAACACTCATTGTGAACACCACCCATTCAGCAGGGAGTTGCACGACATCAGGGACAGTGACACACTATTCTTAACCAGCCAAGGTACCAAGCTAAATTCAGCCAAGGCAGCTAAAGCCAATTAAAATAGCCTTTTATATAAAAAAATATAAACGTAATACTTGTTTTGCCCCCATTTATCATGAGCTGAACTCAAAGATCTAAGACTTTCTATGTACACAAGGCCTATTTCTCTCAAATGTTGTTCACAAATCTGTGTTAGTGAGCACTTCTCCTTTGACGAAATAATCCATTCACCTCACAGGTGTGGCAAATGAAGATGGTGATTAGACAGCATGATTATTGCACAGGTGTGCCTTAGGCTGGCCACAATAAAAGGCCACTCTAAAATGTGCAGTTTCATTACACGGCACAATGCCACAGATTTCAGAAGTTTTGAGAGAAACTGACAACTCCCATGAAGTGATTTAAAGCCACACCAGGTAGATTCAGCACCATGGCCAGCTCTGCAGCTTAAGGAATCAAAAAACAATTCAGTAGGAGATTATATATAGATAGATATCTCTATCTATCTATCTATCTATCTATCTATCTATCTATCTATCTATCTATCTATCTATCTCAGTGTTCCAAATTATTACATATGACTGTCAAATGAAGAGTAAGAAGAAGGAAAAACAATATAAATATATAAGAAAAAGAACTGATGAAGCAATAAATAAAATCAGAAATGTTCTTTAAAAAAATAGTGGAATGAAGTTTATGTAGAAGAGTTAAATGATGCTTATGAAGCATTTTTGAAGAGCTATTTGTCTATATATGATTTATATTGTCCAATAATACAATGCAAACAAAATAATAGCTATGACAAAAAATCCTGGATAACAAAGGGATTACAAAATGCATGTAAAAAGAAACAAACTTTTTATAGAGTTTCTTTTAAATTTAAACCAAAAACATCTGAGAAGCAATATAAGGTTTATAAAAACAAGATAACAGTGATAATGACACTAGTTAAGAAATCATACTATAACAAAATGTTGAAAGAAAATCAAAATAATATCAAAAGTATTTGGAAAATCTTGAACAGGGTAATAGGAAACAAAACGGTGTCAAGATTTACATAAAATTTTATCAATGACAACTATAAGGTTATAAATTGTAGGAAAGAAGTGGCAAATTAATTTCATTCGTATTTTGAAAATGTTGGGCCCAAATTGGCAAACTCTACAGAAAATGTAATAGTGCGCAACTTGAGGGCGATTGGAGTGGAGACAGTTAAGTGGTGAAAATGAAATAAGATCAATTGTAGGAAATTTCAAGAACAATACATCAACTGATAGTGAAGGGTTGGACATGATTGTAGTGAAAAATTGTTGACTGTATACTCAAACGTCTTAGTTATATTTTCAATCTTTCCTTTTGTACAGGTACAGTTTCTGATAAGATAAAAACAGCAAAGGTCATCCCACTTTTTAAAACGGGAGATAAAAATAGCATGACCAAATATAGATCAATGTCTCTGCTGTTTGTAAAAAAATGTGATGCTTTTCTTGAAAAAGTGAGAGTCAGTGTGGTTTTCGAACAAGTCGATCTACAGCCTTAGTATTAATGAAAATAGTAGAAGAGATTACAACTGCAATTGAATATAAAAGATTTATAGATTTAGAAAAAGCTTTTGATACCATAGATCACAAAATGTTAATTTCTAAATTGCAAGCATTTGGGATTAGATGAGTGATTCTAAAATGGTTATGCAGTTACTTAGAGAATAGACAACAGTATGTACAGTTTGCTGAGAACACATCTGAATGTAGGAAAATTTAATGTGGAGTTCCTCAAGGTTCGGTTTTAGGGCCTAAACTATTTAGTACATTAATGACATTTTGAAGATATCAAAATTATTGCAATTTGTGTTGTTTGCAGATGACGTAAGTTTGTTTAGTTCAGGAGATGAACTAAAAAGCATAACAGAAGATATTAAAAAAGGAACGGTTAAACTGAAAAAACTGGTTTGATTAAAATCACTGAACTTAAAAAAAAAACAAGTTCATGTTTTTTTCTAATCAGAAGCAGGATGGAAATGTTTTAATATAGATTGATGGAACTCCTATTGAAAGTGTTTGAGTTCAGATTTTTGGGTATGATAATAGATGAGAAATTTACATGGAAATCCCATATAGCATATGTGAAAACTAAGGTGTCTAAAAATATTTGTTTTAAATAAAGCAAAGTATGTGTTAGATTATAAGGCAATGTGAATTCTGTACTGTTAATTTATTTTGCCTTAATATAGTTACTGTGTGGAAGTGTGGGGGAACCCTTATCCAACAAACATGGAGCCATTGGTCATTTTACAGAAAAGAGCAGTACGAACCGTACATAAAGTAGATTTTAGAGAACATACGAATGGACTGTTCATCATATCTGGATTAATGAAACTTAATGACACTGTTGAATTACAGACTTTGCTGGTGATATTTAAGGCAAAAAGCAGAGTACTACCAGAAAACATACAAAAAATGTTTTCTAGTTTAGAAAATGAAGATCATTGAAGAAAATTTAATTTTAAACATCAGTATGCATCAAAAACCTTAAAGCAAATGTGTATTTCAGTATGTGAAACTATGGAATTCTTTGGATAATGACTTCAAAAAGTAATACCAATGTCTTTCAATTAAAAAAAATGTATAGGACAGAAAAATTATACAATGTGAAGCTTCTAGATAAATCTATTGTCTTTGAATATTTCGTGATAGATATTATTATTATTATTATTATTATTGTTTATTCTTTTTCCTTTCCCTTTTTTTTCAGTTCTCTCTCTCACGTTTCTATGTAAAATCAATTGTAAACTGACCAACAGTTTTTTTGTTTTGTTGTATCTGAGAAAGGGGCTGGGAAAATAAGATTTGATCTTCATCCAGCTCCTTTCCCATCATGGATAATGTTATGATTATTTTTATTTGGTTCAATTATAAAATAATTGTCTGTGTCCATCAACGGAATAAAACATTATGAATTGAAATGAAAAAATTATGCTAATTGGAATGAAGTGTCATAAACATTAAATATTTTGTTTTTCAATCAAACTCATGGATGGTATTGTGTTTCCGGGCTCTTAAGATCACTGAAATCAATCTCAGACACCTGTGATAATTACTTTGTTAGGTAAATCCTATTAAAGGAGAACTTGTTAAGAAGGATGTTCCACATTATTAAGCAGGCCACAGGTTAATAATGTGGAACATCCTTCTTAAGTAGTTTTCCTTTAATATGATTTACCTGACAAAGTAATTAAGAAGGATGTTCCACATTATTAACCTATTAACATTAAAAACGACTTTAACCTATTAACATTAAAAACTACTTAAGAAGGATGTTCCACATTATTAAGCAGTCCACAGGTTTCAAGCAATATGGGAAAGAAAAAGGATCTCTCTGCTGCGGAAAAGCATCAAATAGTGCAATGCCTTGGACAAGGTGTGAAAACATTAGATATTTCACAAATTTAAGCGTGATTATTGTACTGTGAAGAGAGATTTGTGGCTGATTCAGAGCACAGACAGGAAAGTGCAGATAAAGCCATAATGAGGAAGGTTATTACCAGACAAATTCATCGGATTAAGAGAGCAGCTGCTAAAATGTCATTAAAGCAGGTATTTTAAGCTGCTGGTGCCTCTGGAGTCCTGCAAACCTCAAGGTGTAGGATCATCCAGAGGCTTGCAGTTGTGCATAAACCTACTATTTGGACACCCCTAACCAATTCTCACAAGCTGAGACAGTTGCAGTAAGTCCAGAAATACATGAAGAAAAATACATGGTTATTTTGAATTAAGGACATGCCACTTATGTCGTCTGCTGTGCCGCATGTCTGCTATTGCTTGTTTATTTATCGAATTAGCTGCATCACTTGCTTTCAGATTTAATGCAGCGCTGGTCACCTAACAGCGACATACAATGTCTTAATATTCTAGTCGCACACATACAGTGCCTTGCGAAAATATTCGGCCCACCTTTTGCCACATTTCAGGCTTCAAACATAAATATAGAAAACTGTAATTATTTGTCAAGAATCAACAACAAGTGGCAGACAATCATGAAGTGGAACAAAATTTAATGGATATTTCAAACTTTTTAACAAATAAAAAACTGACAAATTGTGCGAGCAAAATTATTCAGCCCCTTTACTTTCAGTGCAGCAAACTCTCTCCAGAAGTTCAGTGAGGATCTCTGAATGATCCAATGTTGACCTAAATGACTAATGATGATGATAAATAAAATCCACCTGTGTGTAATCAAGTCTCCGTATAAATGCACCTGCTCTGTGATAGTCTCAGAGGTCCGTTGAAAGCACAGAGAGCATCATGAAGAACAAGGAACACACCAGGCAGGTCCGAGATACTGTTGTGGAGAAGTTTAAAGCCGGATACAGAAAGATTTCCCAAGCTTTAAACATCCCAAGGAGCACTGTGCAAGTGTTAATATTAAAATGGAAGGAGTATCAGACCACTGCAAATCTACCAAGACCTAGGGCTGGGCATCGTTCAAAATCTTTTGATCCGGTGCCAATTTCGATACCTCAGTTTCGATACCGGTTCCTTAACGATACTTTTTTCGATACCATATTTTTTTTAATACATTTTAACGTCTACAAAGTACAGTAAACCCAAAACATTTATTTTCCACTTAATTGTGTCAGTAAAGCACAAAACATAACAATATAATGGCTTCAATTATTTTTACTGACAATAACAACGTTATCCATGCTAAAAGAGGCTATATTGGTAAACTACCTTTAAAAAATAACTCCCTTTATATCGATAGCAGGGCCCTATGAAATCCGTTTTAT
>JACXGM010029654.1:0-13588 GCA_016801145.1 Umbra pygmaea
TATATATATATATACACATATACCTGTTAATAAACTGCAGATACCCTGTTCACATACTGCACCTTAAGTTTCAAAATATTAATATTTCTGTGAATATGTACAAAAACGACATGGACAAACACACCAGACTTGGCAATAAATCTCTCTGATTTTCTCTCTGACATTTATTTTATGTTAAAATATATATGGGGCAACTCTGGCTTAAACTACACATTCTCTCTTCTCTGGTTGGACAATGTCAGTTTGTCATAATAGCATTTATAGCTATGATATCATAGATGCATCCTTGTGATAGCTAAAACTAAATGTCCCTGAAATATGAGGGAGGGTTTTTACAACTGAACTGTACCTTCTGTTATTGGTTGAATCCAATAATGTATTTAGCTATCACTAATGTATGTACAGATTAAGAAACTTAATGTGGGATAGGTTGCCACAGCAGAAAAATAATCCTGCAGCAACAGGAAATGTGAATTTTGTGGACTATAAATAATGGGCCTTTTGAGGGGTTGATACATTTCTCCTGAGGGAAGAAATACTAGAGGTTTTTCTAAACTTCAAACTCCCTGCAAAGTTGAAATGTCCTTATAAATAAAACCATTCATGAAGTTAAAAAAGCCTGTTATAGGAAAGTTCTGCAACAGGTTGATCAATTTAACATCCTACAAATATTACTGACATTCAGCTGTTTGCAATGAACAAATCAAACAAAAGCAATTGAAATAGCTCAACACAACGAATGCTTCAAGTGGTTTCCCCAAATTCAACTGAAAATGCAACTGATATTAACTTATCCAGTCTCAAAATTATTCAACACCTTCATGGCAAGCATACCTTTAGTACTTAGTAGAGCACCTTTATTCTGTTATGACCTCCTACAGACGAGATGCATAGCCAGACACCAGCCTCTGGCAGCGTTCCTGAGGAATCTTAGCCCATTCCTCATGAGCAATGGCCACCAGTTCAGTAATATTCTTGGGTTTGCATGCTGCAACTGTTTTGATTCAAATCCCACCAGAGACTTTCTATGGCGTTCAGGTCAGGTGATTATGATGGCCAATGAAACTTCCTCCAGGACTTCTTCTGCAATCAAGCCTTGTGGAATTTAAAGTATGCTTGGAAAGGTCCAATGATGCCCAAGCTTCAGCTTCCTCACAGACAGCACAATGTTTTCTCCTAGGATTTCCTGATACTTAATAAATCAATCTTTCCTTCCACATGCTGCAGGTTTCCTGTCAGAGGATGCAAAACAGCCTCAGAGCATCACCGAGCCACCACCATGCTTTGGTCTGTGGGTAGAGTGTTCTTGTCAGCGTATGCTTCATTCTTCTTCCTCCAGAAATATCACTGATCCATCATTTAGTTTCATCGCTCCACAGAACAATCTTGGAGTTTTGGCATGGACACCTTCTGCGTTTAGTACGGCCCTTAATGTGCTCACTGAAAACTCAGTGCCTTTTGCCACCAAGTTGTGCTGTAGGACATTTGCAGTCACTCAAGGGATTTTCACAACCTGCCATCTCAGAAATCTGTTTGTAGCTATTGACAGCATCTTTTTTTTGACCCGTCCAGGTACTATAACCACTGTTCCCTTAAATTTGAACTTGCAATCTTTGCTTCCAATGGTTTCTTTAGTTTTTCCCCATGTTTCTAACATGCAGTCAAATTTGACACTCAACAAACCCCTAGCCAGTTCAGGTATTTCATGTGTTCCAGCTCAAGCATACCTGGTGCATCTAATAAAGCCCTTGATTTATGCCCCCATCGCGCATGCTTGAGACAACACCTATTTTGCATAGTTGTGCTGTTGTTAGGGATTATATTCAGGGGTTTGAATAATTTTGAGAATGGAGAAGTCATTCAGATGGATTTAGGGAAACCACTTGAAGCATTCGTTGTCTTGAGCTATTTCAATAGCTTTTGTTTGATGTGTTCATTGCAGACAGCTGACAGTCTGTTCATTTTGACAATTAACCCAATTTGCAATGAATATTTTTGATTACAACTGTAAGTGCATGTGTAATGCTGTATGCTTTGTAGAGTTCCTGGACACAGCACTCAATATCTTCAACAAACCACAAAAGCCCCAAAATACATTTTTGCTATTGTATACCAGTTAATAATTAGGCCAGTTAAATGTATAAACTGTCATACACATGGTACATTATATGGTCTCATATACCACTGCTATCAGCCAATCAGCATAAAGGATTAAAAGCATCCAGCTTATACTGTTTTATACTGTATACTCCAATTCCACTATTACAGTATACAAGGACACTCAAGAGACCAACTCAATTATTACCGTTGTGGGACATGCCTACGACAAGGCACTTGTTGAAGCGACAGTATTGGCACTTGTTTCGGTTTTTCTTTTGTATTTTACAGTGTCGTTCACACTTGTCATATTCCAGCTTGAGTCTGATGGTCCTTCTAAAGAATCCCTGTCAGAAATACAGATACATAGGATGTGAACATTTGGTTAACAAAAGCAAATGGTAATATAGTCCATTTTTAACTGTGATCAATTTGTTATAAATGTGTACATTCCCATTAAAAAGTTGTTTTTTATAAAGATGCCATTCTGGTAGAATCAGATTAAATGAAATAAGGAGAAAGGCAGGAGGAAAATGCAGTGCTCCATTAGCAGTTATTTAATGAATGAATGAACATATGCAAAACAATAACCAGAAACAACCAAAATACTGAAACAAAACCAAAGGTGAGCAGAAGGGCATTCATGTAGAACATACAGTAATACAAATCTATATATAGAATACTAGAAACCAAATTTTCTACATTGAATAGCTAACGTTTTATTACATCAAGTAATCATTAGTATAACAGGCAAAATGTCACAGAAGAACGTTCCCTTCTGGTAGTAAATCTACAGACAATCACCCGAAGTAAACAGTTATGAAGTCTCTCAGAGTGGTTGAGTATGCACTATGAACATTGGTCACTGTTTCCTCACAGATCCAAATTGGATGCCTATTCCCTATAAAGTGCACTACTTTTAACTATGTAGTGAATAGGGTGCCAACTTGGTCTAAGACCCTTAGCCAAAGCTGGGAGAGTGTTATATTAAATCCGGCATATTGGGAAATCTGCCAATACATGTCCTCTATGACAGTGGTTCTCAACTCCGGTCCTGGGGACACATTGCCCTGCATGTTTTAGATGTCTCCCTGTTCCAAAACAAGCTTCTATGCTCAAATACCTGGTATCCTCAGTGGTGAAGCTATGAGACATCTAAAACATGCAGGGCAGAGGGTCCCCAGGACCGGAGTTGAGAACCACTGCTCTACGACACATGTACTGTAGGTGCAATCTAAGGTATTCCTGTTGGTGGTGTTACGTCCCCTGGTCCAGTGTTGGTGTTTTTGTGCTGTGTTTCTGTTCTGTTTGTGTGTTTCCCACAGGTGGTACAGATCCAGTCATCAGTCCCTCCATTCATCACTTATCACTGACTCCTCCCCTCCGTTATCCCATACACCTGTATCCAGCAATTAACAGCAATCCCATCATGCCCTTCCCCTAGATATAATGTGCTCCTGTTTGTCTCACTCGCTCTCTTGCTACTCAGGTGGATGACCTGTGTCAGGTTGCCTTGTGTGTTTGGGGTTATTGTGCGTTCTGTGATGAGTAGTGTTAGTTGTTAGAGTGAGAGCTTAGTGAGAGCTTTGTTTTGGATATTTGTTAGAGAGAGTGGTAGGCCTATGGTGTGTGTGTGAGTTGTTAGTGCTAGTTTTGTCTTTGTTAGTTAATAGTTAAATCCTGTCATTAACCCTCTTGTTGTTCTTTCTTTTGTTTACAGGGAGTGAGGAGATTTTAGCCTAGAGCTACTCCGGAGTGTACATCTTGCCCGTAGGGGACTCCCTTGTATATGCACACTAGTCTATGCACACTAATAAGTTGCTGATTTTCGAGTCCCCAATGAGTATAGTTTGGTTTGTTCTGGCTTTGTAGCCTGTGTGAGATGGTTTGCCCCCTTGTCATTTTGTGAGTGATGTTTCTTACCATAATTTGGGAAGTTTTCTTTAGCACGGCAGTGTTGTAAAATGCTGTTCCTAGGAGGTGGTCAGCCTTGTGGGCAAAATCTGTGTGTACTGCACTGTGGTAACAGTTTTGGATTTTGCTGGAGGTTTCAAGTAGGTCGACTCTGGTTCTGAAAAAAACTGGTATCTGTTGCTCAGCTGAAGTTTTTCTTTGGTGGTTGGTGAGCAGTGTTTTTTTAACTGTTTTCGCTTTTTCCTCTGTCCATGCCTCTGAGCATGTTGGGGTAGAAGTCGTCATACGCTTGGGGATGGCACCTTCGTGATCCCGCTGAGTCAGCACCTCAGCGTAGGTGTTGCGGCCATTCCATGGGATGGTAGCGTCTGAAGCTGCCACCTGGGATGACGGTATCAGGAAAGACTCCAAATATTGTTTGTCATCCTTTATTTGGTGAAGGGTGGAAACCCTGCTTTCTAGTTCAGCCACTCTTCTTGTTAGGCGACAGCACTCTGCACATTCCGTACAGCTGGAGTCCATGTTGGTTTGTTCTAATTCAAAAGTTAAGGGCCACCTGCTGTAAGTTTGGGTAGGGCGCCTTGACCGTGTGCCAGTCAGCTTTAGTTTTGTGTGGGAGATAGGATAGGTAAGGGGGTGGGGGACTTTTTGTTTGGTTCTTTGGTTTGGTACCCACAGTCTCCTAACTTACCAACTTATATATATATATATATATTACCGTGGCATAATAAAAGCCCTTGTTTATACGGTACTCTGCTGTGTTTGTGTCCTTGCTCGCACCTACGACCTCATACTCCTGGTTCTGACCGTTTGGGCAATGAGGTGTAGCATCCCACTCCCCTCCTGGGGAGGCAGTGCGTAACAGTGGAAACTCTACTTCAGTCATGGATGTCTGTGGAATAAAGACTGGGGCTGTGTACAAAATAGCCTCCTATTTTATATATAATGCACTTCTTTTGACCACCAAAGATGATTAAAGCCATAGACAGTAATCCACTATACAGGGAAAATGGTGCCAGGGGAAACAAAGGCTGTTTTTGTAATCCTGCACCTACTGTACCTACTTCAGGGCGCACTGTATCCATCAACCCATTGGCTAAAAACCAAATATACTGTGCAGTACACATACGACATGCCAACAAGTGTAAAACTTCATGTACTGGTAGTTGGGAAAAACTAAGATATGGAAAAAAATGGAAGAAGGAAAAATGTAGTCTGTGTCTATCCCATCCCGGGATATTTCCCACTATGTAAAAATAAATAATAATCATTTTTTTAAGAGCAAATTCCTTACACTCAAAGTTGTGTCTCCACATGAGTCACCAGACCAGATATAAAAACAGATTAAATGTTTCAGATTCTCTACTGCTGTTCTGCTAGTACTACATTAAATACATGATTGTCAGAAATAGAAGAATGAGACAGACACAGGGACAGGGAAATAAAACCCAGCCCAGTCCAATGCAATACTGACAACGGCCTGCCTACAACGCTAGCTCACTGCCAGTCTTAATGTCCAAACAGCAAGTTACATGTGACCCATTTGGATGTGTGTGGGTTTACATATTTAGCTGACATATATTCTTGCTGTCAGAGCAATATGCTGTGTGTGCATGTGTTGGATGATTTATTTGTGGCCATCATTTCTTTTTTTCGCACACAGTTTTATGTAGCAAACTCAAATGACAAGAATGCCTGCCATTGCAGTGAATGTTCAAAATCATGTAACTCAAAATGACACTGCTCAAAATAATTAATGGAACATGCAATCATCACAGTATAACACTAAGTCAATTAAACTTCAGCGATATCAATCTGTCCAGTTAGGAAGCACAAGTGATTATGAATCAATGTCACATATTTTGGTGCAAATGAAAGTGACAACAAGTGCACTGGAGAGGCAACAAGACAACCTCCAAAAAGGTCGAAAAAAATGACGCAAATACATAAGAAACATCATCACGGTAAAGCAGTGGTTTAGTCATAGAAATGGAATGGATAGAAAGGACATTTAAATTAAAATCAATGTAGCAGAATGGTCAGAGCGGCAGCCATTTCACGAGGATCCATTCTATTGCAAAGATCTAGCAGGCTACTTCAGCATTAAACCGATTTGCGTGTTGTCACCGTGACAACTAACAACAATCGCCATTTTGTTTTGTACTAATCAACTGACTACGCCAAGCAGTTCAATGGCCTTTCTATCCATTCTATTTCTATGGGTTTAGTATATAGCAACCGAAGTTTCTGGAGGGTTAAGTGCTACTTAGCCGCTGCCTTTTCTCTCTGTAAAATGGATAAGATTGCATTAAATGTGTCATAACATGACTACATCTCTCTAACCTTTCGCAATTTAAAGAACACATGCTTTAATGTGAAAGATTATCGGTATACACTATGGAAATGTCTAGAATTGTAGGAATTAACTATAAAACATATATTTTTTTGCTAAGGACCACCAATAAACTTGCAAGGCACTGAAACAGTGGGACAATATATAACACAGTGTTGATTTAACATGGAGATTTTGCTGCACGAAGGCACGTGTCATTTTTTGGCTGTTAAAACTGCAGCAGACAGATAAGATGACGATTGGATACACAAACAGTGTGCAAAAAAGTTTTTAAAAATACTTAAGGCTTAGAAGCTCCTGGGTGTTGAAATGAAGAATTGATTTTTGGCCATTAACAAGTGAAGATTCTCAGTTATACAACTTGTGCTTAAAATAGATGATCTATTTAACTACTGTAGAATGAAAAAGGACAGCAATGTTACAGTCACAACTGTTGTTTGAAGAAAGCAGAAGGCAAGTGCTATGATCCACATAGGCCATTTAATGATATTGAAAACCAACAATACTCCTATCTAGAACATAAACAAAAGTGTGCAATAAGAGCGGTCACCTTGAGATAATGTTAAATAGAGTTACTAGATAACGTACTACTCCGGTAAAATATCCTATGAGTAATAATCTAGGCAAGGCATATATATATATATATATATATATATACACACAGGAACAGAGAACAATAACAGACAATGAGAAAGGGCAAAAGCAGGGATTACATACAGTAGTTAATGAATGAATTACTGACAGCTGAGACTTGTGAACAGGAAAAGACAGGTGATAGGTGGAATATGATGTCATTGTCCAGGAGAAGCTGCACAATTAACAATCCTTCAAGTACTATAATAATAAATCAATAATTTATTATTGATTTAATAATTTATTAATCAATATTAATAAATTAATAAATCAAGTACTGATTGACACCTGCCCCATCCTGAGCCATGACAGGTACAGGTGTCTGATCAGACATGCCTTTAATGACACTGTATCTGGTCAGGTGTCACTGGCATGGCATCTCTTGTGTGACATTGCTGTGAATAAGGCTTGTGCACAATCCCAGCTCAGTAGATACAGTCTAAAGCACAATGCACAATGACAAATCCTCATTCCACACTTTTGTTTTCTGAAACATCTGATCTTTTGAACAAATTAATTAGCAATAAAAAAGAGTGTATGTTGAAATATCTATCTGTTGATTAAAATAATTATCAGAATTGGGCTGCCTGCTGAACTGTTTTTATGTACACATGTTTTTAATTTTGTTTTTTCATTAACTAAATACAGTGAACTGTATTGTCTGTATGGTTGCATCTGTTTTTATGTTTACATTCAGTGTGTCTAGAGTGTCTGTGTTTCTTTAATATATTTACCTTGCAGCCCTCGCAAGCGTGCACTCCGTAATGGAAACCTGAGGCGCGGTCCGCACACACACGACATTCCAGATTGAGGTAGCAGGAGGAGTCATCCTGAGTCACATCCAAACAGGTCCCAGCAGCTAAAACCCCTGATGATGGGCTAGAGGCTGGGGTAAGGATGTCTACAAAACAAATAATACAAAGATGTCAAATGGGCAGGGTATCTACAGCAGTTCAAAAGTAAAACATGACAGGAGACACGGTATGCCTTCCATATCGACTCATGAAGTGCAGAACAAAACAAATCCTTTATTACTGTTGATCCTTATAGAAAATCATATTTCCTCGGTCATCGGAAGTATTAAATAATCAGGGAATTTCCAGTGAGTGTCAACAGTTGGAACTAAATCAATGGTTAAACTTCCAGCATGGCAATTAAAACTAAAAAGTGGTATAGTTAGGAACATGTTGGAAATAACTACTACAGTAGTGTTTTTTTTTGTTGGAAAAAAGTAACCTAACGTGTTACTTTCACAATTCAAGTAATTAGTTACTAGTTACATTTATAACAAGAACATTTGTTACATCTACATTCCTGTTTTAGAACACAAGTGAATAATTTATTTTCTGTTGTTGTTTTTTAATCCGTATTTCAATAGTGCGCCTCCATACAATCAAAAAATAGGAGAGATCTCACACTTGAATTGTAATGCGTTATGCAGATTGAAAGTTAGCGAAATGAAAGAATACATAGCCTACAATTTTAACAGCTGGAAATATTCACATTATTTCAAAACTATCAAAAAGCAGGAAGGAGTAATAAATGTGTCCTGTGAGCTGTGCGCTAGGTGCAAACGCCTGTCGAGTGGTAGGAAAATGGAAAGCTTGTCCTCGTTTGTCTCACTCAAACATTTTGGACTGAAATGGGGTTTTTTCTATTATGGTGTCTATAACGAGTGGAGGTATGTCAATTTCTAGTTATATTTCTGCCTGTTATTTCAATAAACATGCGTTGAAACATGCATTTCACATGCATAAGGTGTGCAAGGATTCAAGTAACATGTACTCAGAACGTGTGTATTTGTGCAAATAAACACATGTTCAGAATGCCTATAATTCTGCCACCCAACAGATCTAAACTGTACTAAAAATTTCTGGTTCAGGCCTGCTCAATGTATTCTCCATGTGTCTATATTAATTACAGTAGCATTACTAGGAGTCAAATCCCAATGCATACGGTATGTAACTCAAATAACGTTTTTTATCTGTATTTCTTTAATGAGTTAAATTTTGTTATATACTCAGACATTGAGATGAAATTGGTTTACATACAAACACTTACACATTCATCAGAAATAGACTGATCATATTGGTCAATTGGATCATGTCCAGAGACAATAGTTACTAGTTACCACAAGTCTACACCCAACATGATCAGGCAATCACTATCTAGGGGTGGCAAGGTGGCCTAGTTGTTTAGGGCCCATGATTAGGGTCCATTAGGACCCTGGTTCAACCCCACCCCTCCCCCATACACACTATAAAGGTGAATCCTCTATCATTTTGTTTTTGAGCAGTTAACCCTAATCGTTTCTGTAAATAATTATTCTTTCTTAATCAACATACCATTAAACTTGATTCAAATCATTTAAATACTTGGGAAGGACTTTGGTCCAATGAGTAATGTATGATACTAAACCTAGACACACCAAAAAGCATATATAAAAAGCATTTTTAAAAAGTACCTTAAAGTAGTTTAATTAGTTACTTTTAACATAGAGTAAGGCAGTAACGTAACATAGTTACTTTCAATAAAAAGTAACACAGTAACATAGTTACATTTTGGAGAAGTAACTAAGTAAAGTAACGTTCCCCAACACTGGTTAGGACTGTCTATAAGAAAAATAGAGATAAAATAAAATATTAGGCCACAGATCCACGTTAACTGCCATGAAAATAATTATAGCAACTCTGTTAATGTGTAATTGCAATAAATCCCCCTGCCACCATTAGATTTTACAGAAACCCTGTGGGTATTATGACTGTGGCACATTTCCCCGAAAAATATTCCTTTGCCCTGGTTCATTAGAGTTAATGACTAAGTCTATTACAGACTTGTTGCAATTGAGACTTGAGGAATTTGGGTCAGCTTGTCTTAGTCAGATTACTGAGGACATGTGTGTTTTTAAGTCCATTCCAGAATGTTGCAACTGTCATGGCCTCATAGGAAATTAGGCCAGCTGGGTACATGGGACAAATCTATACATATCACCACTGCAAGGAGTTAATGGAAAAACGGTTAAATAACATGGGTTCTGACAGAGCTGGTCAATGTTTCCTGTCACGAGATAGTGGGTCAAAAGGAGACAGAAATAAAGACTGTCAGGCCACGGGGTGTCTGTGTTTGTGTGTGTCTGACCTTGGTAGAATGGATACACGCATGCACACACAAACATAAATAAACATACCCGGGGTAATGGATGTCTCCGACCCAGGGCCAGTGGTGCAGTACTCTGGGTCCACATTTAAGGACTGGAGGGTGTCATCCCCTATGGACTGTGATATATCCTCCAGGTCATCCATGTCTCTCAGCAGGTCTCCACACAGTGGGCTGCCCAGAACAGATGCCCCCAGAGGGGAAGGAAGGCTATAGGAGAGTTGAATGTCTACCATGGTGCTGTTCGACCAGAGGTCAATCTGGACAACACATCGGCTGGCTGTATTGACATAGAGAGTGAGTGAATGGAGTGGAAGTGAGAAGGGAGAGATAGCGCAAGAATATGACGAGGGAAGACAAAAACGTGGGAGGACATCCTACTTCATCTTTTCTGGTGGTATATAACAACCTCACTTACGGGGAGCAAGAATGATTCATGCAGGACTAGATGGGCAGATGTAGATGCAAAACTGGAAACTTAAGAAGCTACACACTTAGAACAGATGTGTTAAAAATAACAAAACTGGGAACGTAAGAAGCTACACTCTTAGAAAATAACACATATTAAAAATAACACATGTTGTGTCCAGTTAGGGAAACTTGTTGTGTCACTTTAAAACCAATCAACATCATACGTCAGTTAAAACAGCCTTTTTTTATCTGTTCTGATTGGAGGTCTAAAAAATACTTTTGACTTTGGAATGGAGATTAGCATCCACCAGAAAGTCAATGCTGGACTGGTTAACCTTACTACTCAATGACTGAACAAGGACACCAAAGTGCACATTCCAACATACTGTAGTATCCATTAATATGGATTGGAGAGTGATGCTGTTATTTGCCAAGGACAACAGTGACCAAAATGTATAGCTTTAAGGGACTTAACTTTCAGTTATAATCATGTGATTTAAGTTAGGGAACCTTAGATTTCAATAATCTACTTCTTATTCTTGTTCTCTGATAAGATGTTTAAAACCTATACTACAAATAATGATTCGCAGATACATAGCCACACACAAAGACACACAAAAACACTGGCCAATACATCTTCACGGTGTGTCCATTGCCCCAAGTTCCAGTGATGTTCCATCTTCAAAAAACAAAATGTCAACAAACAAACATGCAAGCAACACACAAACACATGAACACACAGACATACAGACTGACTGTCAGTAAGTGACCTATACATCTCCAGATTATGTATATAACAAAGGTCTGGTTAAGGCCCATTCAGCTAATGTGGTAACCACCCTATAAATGAGGCATTGATCTGACCATAGTAGGCTTTATATACAGGTCCTTCTCAAGAAATTAGCATATTGTGATAAAGTTCAATATTTTCCATAATTTAATGATAAAAATTAAACTTTCATATATTTTAGATTCATTGCACACCAACTGAAATATTTCAGGTCATTTATTGTTTTAATACTGATGATTTTGGCATACAGCTCATGAAAACCCAAAATTCCTATCTCAAAGAATTAGCATATTTCATCTGACCAAAAAAAGTCAACCTTCAAATAATTATGTTCAGTTATGCACTCAATACTTGGTCGGGAATCCTTTTGCAGAAATGACTGCTTCAATGCTGCGTGGCAGGGAGGCAATCAGCCTGTGGCACTGCTGAGCTGTGATGGAGGCCCAGGATGCTTCGATAGCGGCCTTAAGGTCATCCAGAGTGTTGGGTATTGCGTCTCTCAACCTCTTCACAATATCCCACAGATTCTCTATGGGGTTCAGGTCAGGAGAGTTGGCCGGCCAATTGAGCACAGTAATACCAGCAAACCATTTACCAGTGGTTTTGGCACTGTGAGCAGGTGCCAGGTCATGCTGGAAAATGAAATCTTCATCTCCATGCAGCTTTTCAGCAGATGGAAGCATGAAATGCTCCAAAATCTCCTGATAGCTAGCTGCATTGACCCTGGCACCCCAGACCATCACTGACTGTGGGTACTTGACACTGGACTTCAGGCATTTTGGCATTTCCTTCTCCCCAGTCTTCCTCCAGACTCTGGCACCTTGATTTCCGAATGACATGCAAAATTTGTTGTTGTTTTGTTGCGCTGCTTCTCTGTAGTCCAGGTCAGGCGCTTCTGCCGCTGTTTCTGGTTCAAAAGTGGCTTGACCTGGGGAATGCGGCACCTGTAGCCCATTTCCTGCACACGCCTATGCAAGGTGGCTCTGGATGTTTGTACTCCAGACTCAGTCCACTGCTTCCGCAGGTCATCCAATGTCTGGAATCGGTCCTTCTCCACAATCTTCCTCAGGGTCCGGTCACCTCTTGTCGTTGTGCAGCGTTTTTTGCCACACCTTTTCCTTCCCACAGACTTCCCACTGAGGTGCCTTGATACAGCACTCTGGGAACAGCCTATTTGTTCAGAAATTTCTTTCTGTGTCTTACCCTCTTGCTTGAGGGTGTCAATGATGGCCTTCTGGACAGCACTCAGGTCGGCAGTCTTACCCATGATTGCGGTTTTGAGTAATGAAATAGGCTGGGAGTTTTTAAAAGCCTCAGGAATCTTTTGCAGGTGTTTAGAGTTAATTAGTTGATTCAGATGATTAGGTTAATAGCTCGTTTAGAGACCCTTTTCATGATATGCTAATTCTTTGAGATTTGGGTTTTCATGAGCTGTATGCCAAAATCATCAGTATTAAAACAATAAATGACCTGACATATTTCAGTTGGTGTGCAATGAATCTAAAATATATGAAAGTTTAATTTTTATCATTACATTATGGAAAATAATTAACTTTATCACAATATGCTAATTTCTTGAGAAGGACCTGTATATACAGTTTTTCACAAAAGTACCCCTCACATTTTGATTTTAACTTTGCATGGGACAACACTAAAGAAATTACACTACAATGTAAAGTAGTGGGTGTACATCTTGTATAACAGTGTAAATTTGCTGTCCCCTCAAAATAATGCAACACACAGCCATTAAGGTCTAAACCGCTGGCAACAACAGTGAGTACACCACTAAGTGAAAATGTCCAAATTGGGCCCAATTAGCCATTTTCCCTCCCCGGTGTCATGTGACTCGTTAGTGTTACAAGGTCTCAGGTGTGAATGGGGAGCAGGTGTGTTAAATTTGGTATTATTGCTCTCACACTCCCTCATACTGGTCATTAGAAGTTCAACATGGCACCTCATCGCAAAGCTCTCTCTGAGGATCTGAAAAAAGTCTTGTTGACCTACAGTACATAAAGATGGCCTAGGCCAGGGGTGTCCAAACCCTTCCATGGAGGGCCTAGTGTATGCTGGTTTTTGGTCTTTCCCTTCAATTAGAACCAATTTAGGACCTAGACTGCCAGGTGAGGGGAGATCCTAACCAATTAGTGAGCTACTCCATCAGCCTTGTACAAGGTGAAAGCGAAAACATGCATACACTAGGCCCTCCATGGAAGGGTTTGGACACCCCTGGCCTA
>JACXGM010029655.1:0-13587 GCA_016801145.1 Umbra pygmaea
CTCTCTCTCTCTCTCTCTCTCTCTCTCTCTCTCTCTCTCTCTCTCTCTCTCTCTCTCTCTCTCTCTCTCTCTCAATTAAATATTGATATATATATATATATATAAATGTAGAAAATAGATAGATATAAATATCTATTATGATAATTATGATAATAAATATGTCATAAATAAAAAAGGAAAAAATGTAATTAACAAGATTACAATTTTAGGACTACATTGCACACAGATTTTAAAACTCTTTCGCTCTTATTTCGCTACTCCACCACCTCCACCCCACCAGGTGAAGCGGGAGCCGGGGGAGAACGGGACCACTCTGACAGACGATGAGCTGGTGACCATGTCCGTGCGCGAGCTCAACCAACACCTCCGTGGTCTCACCAAGGAGGAGATCCAGCAGCTGAAGCAGCGCCGGCGCACCCTGAAGAACCGCGGCTACGCCGCCAGCTGCCGGGTCAAACGCGTCACGCAGAAGGAGGAGCTAGAGAAGCAGAAGTCGCTGCTCCAACAGGAAGTAGATAAGCTGGCGTCAGAGAATGCCAGCATGAGGGCAGAGCTCGATCAGCTGAGGTCTAAGTACGAGGCATTGCAGAGTTTCGCCAGGACTGTGGCGAGAAGCCCTGGGGTGGGGCTAGGGGTCGGGGGTCAAAGGGGAGTTGGTGGGTTGGGGTCGGTGATTGGACCGCTCATACCGGGCAAAGTGGCAACAACGAGCGTGATCACGATAGTGAAGTCAAAAACGGATGCGAGGTCTTAGTAGGACCCTGGGTGAGGGAGGGGCAAGGAAAGGAGGTGAGCAGAGAAGGAAAGGAAGGAACTGAGGACCCATTGAAATGAAACTGTTGGTCAGTGCATCGTCATTAAGCACAGGACAGACTATGACATCATGTGAAATGGTTGTTAACACACTAGTACCACGTTGGTGTTGTGTGTGTGATGCCATGGAATATTGTGAACTTTTTATCTGTGGCTTACGTTTGTGTTTTTATCTGAAACATCTATTGTTTTCATCCAATGTTTTTTCCGTAGTTACAGGCACTTCCTGGTTCTGCAGAAACAGATTAGAGAGCCCACAAATTCAACGACACAGGAGAAAGAAGACTAAAAAGTATTTTTTTAAAACAGCAGACATTATCTTTTACCGCTCTTTGCACTTGAATTTGAAGATATTTTCGGGGGATTAAGGGTCTACAGAAGTCCTTTTTCCCCTATCGGTATCATATTAGCTTTGCTTTTATCTGTGCTTGATGCTATGCACTGACCAATTAACACCATATTACTAAACTCCAAGCAGGCCTGTCTCGGGATCTAATGGTGTTGTCCCGTTGTACCGTCTGTCTGGACGTTGTGTACGATAATGTGGTAGCTGAGTTATAGTGGCACCATCTAATGTCCACACAAGCATACTTGTTTAATTGCTTTTCAAACACCTGGCTGGATCTCAAAGACTGCATTTATTCTGGCAGATTTATTTCTCAGCAATAGGTAGAGGATTTTATCTGATGTGGCTAAATGTGCAGTGTAGGGTTCCACTTAGACTGCGTCCCCTCGGTAGTGTACTAGTGTGGAGATTGAGGGACTTTAGGTACTGTCCCATTGTGAAAATAGAATCTGAGGTAGTGACGTACACACACTTATTTGACTAGGCAGTTCCTTTATTCAGAAGCAGATCAAATACAGCACATTTACAAATACCTTTTTTGTTTTTATAAATAATTTATACAATTCTTTACAAATAATTAAGGGTACACTCAAATCACACATCGGTTCTTGATGACCGAAACATAATAAAAATCGAAATCTTTACAGTACATTATGTAATTTGATGAGAACCAAATGATGTAACAACGGTCAATAGAAACCGAAATCACCAACCGATTGAGGGCTGGATTCAAACTCAAAAATCGATTGAAATCACAGGCTGTTCCGACTTGCGTGGGTCTTTGTGTAATGGCCCCGTCTCCTGGTATCTCCTCCATGCTCTTGAGACTGTACTGGGGACATACATTAGCAAACCGTGTGAAGGCACGTATGGATGTGCCATCCTGGAGGAGCTGGACTAACCTGGGCAACCTGAATGGGCTGCAGGTACCGCCTCATACTAAAAGTAGTGATAAGTACTCTAGCAAAACACTAAACTGAAAAAGAATTAGTCAGGTGACACTGATTCACAATCACTTGTGCTTCCTACCTGGACAGATTGATATCCTTGCAGTCTAATTGACTTGGTGTTGTACTGTGATGATTGCTTGTTTCATCAATTTTTTTGAGCAGCGTAGTTAGAATTTTTCATTGATGGATAAATAACATTACTGTGGCTATGAGGTATATTGTTGCCAATGATTCAACTTTCAAAATAATACTTTTTATTTCGCGTTTTCAAAATAGTGTACTGTCCAGTCAAATAGTCGGTTGTAATTCTCACAATAAAGGTCACGCTGCAACGTTAAAATATTCTTCCAAGAATTCTTGTCTACATACAGTGTACTGTAGCTAGTCAAGTCTAGATTTATTTAAATTACATAAAGTAACATTGTTTATAAAAGACCTTAAAAATGATCAAGGTCAACACGTGTTTGATATCACCTCTTTTTTGCAATTGTACCAAAAGTGGCTTAACTGATTGATGTTGATAGCTTTGTTTCTCTAGTGACTAGGCGCGTGTGGCTGTTCTGGTACTGTGAGGCTAGCACATGGTGGTGTGACATTGTAATGTACAGTACGTGACGAGGTAACGGTAATATTATTGTTCATTATGTTGTTATGGATATGTGATGCTGTTTTAATTTATTTTGGGCTGAAAAGGCTGATGTAATCCTGTAAACTCCTATCCGTCCCCCAGTAGATCATAACGGATGTGGAACACGTGATGATTACGATTTAATACACATTAATAACATGGAGTGTAAAATAACTCATGCAATGTAGGAACTTTAAAAAGAATACATTACAAATAGAAATGTATACCAAACAGAATTCCATTTGTTCAAAAGGGCATATATACGGTAGGATGGTATATGGATCTATGGGTACATCATTCAGGCTGGTCGAATAACTTGTATTTTTTGTTTCCAAATGATTCATATAACTATTTTCTTCTTGACTGTGTGTGTAATTTATATATTAATGCAGATTGTATGGTTGATGTTTTTGTTTGTTTTACTTGTTCGTCTGTTTTTACTATTCTCATATGCCAGGGAATGCACACTGTCGTCTGCACTGTTGTCTTGTGGAACAAACACAATGTGCTACAGCTGTCTGTTTCTACAGGGCCAGGTCATAGAAATACTAGAAGTCTAGAATACACGTTACCCTGACCAAGATGGCCACTGTTTCTGTCCTGTTGCTAGGATACCAATGTCCACTCTAGCGTTCCATTCGATGCAGTGGGCCGGACGTGTGGTATGGTTTGATCTAAAAGCAGGGTTTTCCCACTGAAAAGTTTGAATTTTATACAATTTCCTGGGTAAAAACATGGATTTAACAGGAGTTTGTATTCACTCTTTTATCTGGGTTGACTAGATATCTGATCATTTCTCTATTTTTAATTATAAAATACCTTCAACGTATTGCTTTGTTTAGGCAGCCCACCAAAACCTTCAAATAGTATGGGAAAACCCTGCTAAAATTGCACAAGAAGTTACTGCTATGCAGTAGATAAAAACCGTTGACTCCCTCCCTCTCAATCTAGTTCAAACCTGGGTTTGGTAGGTGGGGGCCAGAGGTATGGGGGGTTGACGTGGAAAGGAAAATGTATGAGGAAGGGATGAGGGGTATGTTCCACACACGGTGCCACTGATAACTCATCTTTGGGTTCGATCAATTGAGAAAGTAGAGTGCTGCAAATCTGAAAAAGTTTGATAAGAAATAACCTTTTCCTTATCAAGTTAATGCTGAAAGTCAGCTGTCTGGCTTTTAGGTATGAGCAAATATAAATATATTTAGTACATACATTATATTTATGTAAGTGATATGTAAAAATATGTCTCTTTTTATTATCTTTTAAATGGGCAAAAATATGATTTGTTTGACTGGTGATCTGTGATATAGTTCTGATGGATTTGGGATCCTCGTAATCTCTTTCTGTCACTATCTCTCTCTCTTTGTCACCCCTCTTTTGCTTTTGTAACTACTGATGGTGTTTTTCAACTTTTCAACTGTGGCAAGTCCTGTGACATTTGAAGTTTTTTGAACAATGTGTTGAAGTTTCTTTTAAGAAAGGATATAGATATATAGTAAAAACTAGATAGATAATGTCAAGTAAAAATTACCGGCCAGTAAGATGAGTTCAGTTGTTTTTTTTTTCAAAACGAAAACTCATGTCATGGTAACTGAAGTCAATTGAATGTCTATGCAGTATATTAAAAAAAACTGGGTGGAGCTTCAGGAAGGAGGCAGGATTAGAACTCTCGCTAGAGCTAAAGTTATGTATTGGGGTGGTAGTCTAAAAGTTGTTGTCAGTGTAACAAACTGCAGGTACAGTGAGGTCAATAGCTTTTTAAACAAAGTACTTTTAACTGTGTGTGGTCATAGCAGAGAGCAAAAAGTTAAGCTTGTTGTCACCAGTTAATACAGCCAAAATCTCTGGTATTAGTAAAATCGAATTGTGTTCAGAGGTGGACATTTACTTGAGTAAAAGTATTTTTCTGAGTAACTCTGAGTTCACACATTTTGGAAAGTCCCTACTTTCAGACCAAATTGATCAGGTAATAGAAGTTCACATCTTACCAGTGACCATGATTGATATTTCCTTTACTGTTTCTAATTGATTTATAGGTTAATGTTAAGATATGAACTCCCTTTACCTGATCAATTTGGTCTTAAGTAGGGATTTCCCAAAACATATAAACGCAGAGTTACTCAGAAAAGTACTTTTACTCAGTACTTTGTCCACCTCTGCTAATGTTAATAAACACTTCCACCTATTTCCCCAAGTGCAGGGTACACAAAATGTCAAATAAAGGTCAAAGATACACACCACATAGTGTATAGTTACGTCAAACACTGGATCGCACCCTCAAATTTAACTTCTCATTTTTGCTAACGCGTACACACTCTCTCACAACCACACATACATTATACACACAGAAATGATTAACTCCATATTTGGCAACTGACCAATAGATTTGTTCTGGTGTTGTTTTCTTCAGTAATGCTACCAGACTAGTTGGCCCACCAATAACTGGTCAATAAAAACGAATAAAGGGAAGTCATCTTGTTTGATGTTTTTGATTGACAGTTGTTTGTCTATGGACAAAAATAGCTGGAAAAGGGCAAAGAACCAGTGCAAAACTGTGAAACAATCAAAGGCCTTTCTTGGGTAGGAGCTCATGGGTATGTTGTGGGAGGGCCAGAGCTTAACGCACAACACGCATTTGGTGAGAATGTGGTGGACGGGTCGGACTATTCTTTTCAGATTGGTGTGACAGCGCTGTCAGAGGTATGGATACTCAAGAATAATTTTACCCCCATGACACTATCCTACTATTTTTTTTAAGCTCTCTCTTTCACTCTCACACACAAACACACATAGACACACGTTCATTATCTTATTACGATGTATTGATTGTATTCCTGTAAAAGTATAAATATGAGAAATCTATTGATCCAGAACTTGGGTGTCAATAGAACTACAGAAAACTCATTTTTGGCAACACACACACGAACACACACACATATACAAAAACATGTTTTGTCAACTGGCAAGCAAATGAATGCATATGACTGCAGAAGTGCTAAAGTGTTTATGTCCCAAATCATAACCTAGTGCTTTCACAAGAACCCTACTATGATCGAATCTACTGCATTATGAAGGGAATATGGTGACATTTCAAATAAGGTCTATGTGACTCAAAGGTATACAGTTATCAATGGAAAGCTATAGAAAAAGTAGTGTTAGCGAATTAGTAACAAATTACCTGGACATTTATGAAAATCTGTGTTTTGTAATATTTCTGTATGGGGTGTAACAAATGATTATGTCACAGTGTCACTGTACTTTGTATGGAAAAAACATCCCTAAAGTGACTACGAGTCCATTTAATTGTATTTATTGATGAATTACTAAATTATTGTACTTTTTTGCTATTTGTAGATAAGTAATGATGTATTGGTATCCATGGAAATTAACTGTTTTTGTCTGATGCGTCCTTTAATTTATTGATGATGTATTGTTTGTTGATAAACAGTTTACGTTATTTTGTATATGACCAATAAACACATTTGAAGAAAACAATGTATTAGCATATACAGTAGTTCCAAAGAATGTATGTTTGGTAGCCTTGCTACTGATCAGTGGGCCATGAGCCAACAACCAATAGTAATGCTGGACAAAGTGGCTATAATGCCATGGTCATAACTAAGAGTGAAGGTGGTATTTACAACACATTACTCCCTCATATCACCCCTAAGCGCCAATGTTTCCCAGATGGTAACTTCTCATCTTCATAACTTAGGAAATTACCTTTACTACAGTCTATTTGTGGTTGAACACTACAGATAATAATTCTTAATGGAATAGATCATTATTTATAAAACAATTTTACATCTATTAATTGTTTATGAGCACTGGTACTTTTATTGTTAACCAATCTTGTTAGCCCTTGGCCATCTGTATTTCTGAATGACTGTAAAACACATGAATGCCTTTATTTGGTATTAATAACTTCACAATTGATCATTTCCTATAACAGAGGGTCCCAATACGCACAAAACCTTTAGCTCCTGTGGCATGACGACATGATATACAGTGTCCTCCAGGTAAAAGTGGTGTGAACAGTCCTTGACCTCATTCTAGTGACTTCTTGGGACAAAGATACCACTGATGTGAATGTGGTGCATCTCTGGACACAACCACAGCTGGTTGACATTTACTGTATTTAGCATTTATAGTTGCACCTGCCTGTAGACCCATGTCTGAATTAATCCTTAATGTAGGACAAGAAACCCAGTTATGATACAGGAGACCTGCCATCCAGTCTGTGCCTGCCATCCAGTCTGTCTGCTAGAGTTTTTCTATTCTGCACTCCCCTTCTTTTTGGGGGGTATTTATATTATGTTTAATGACAGGACAGGATGAAGCAGAGGCTGGGAAGACAGGCACAGACAGCGGCTGAACCCAACTCTCGTCACCGTATGGCACGTGTTTCAGAGTCAGGAAATTTTAGCCTGAAACATAGCAATTTGGCAAAAGTATCTCTTAAATAAATATTTATATATGACTAAACACATCATTTGTTTTATTGATTTAGCAATTATTTGAAACGTGGTGAAAATAAGTTATAGTAAAACCACTTCTTTCACTTCAGGTCTGTAGATGGCAGTAGTAGAATATCTGATTAAAGACAACTCTTCTGTCAACATATCAGGAAAGTGGTAAAACATGGGGAAGATATATCAGTTGTAACGGATCACTCCTATGTTAATCATTGACTGTATATATAATATATATACGGTCTATTATGTTAACCATGATGTAGCACTGTAAATAAATTAATTAATTTCGGTGTACTTGGTATACAGATTTGATATATTTTTGACATTATAGACTGGTACGAAATAAAAGCAGGACTCAGTGTTGTGTATCTTCATACAAACTCCACCTCCTGAGGATCCATTCCGTGATTTTCAGCTTGACGGTTTCCACCAAACTGACAGTTGCGTCTCTTGTTGGCGGCGGGTAAAATGTAAACAATAGATCATCAGTGTGCAGGACCGCTTAATGTACTTTTTTTAAAGGCAGTGGTTGTTTTTTTGTGACTCTATAAACGTTGCAGTATATTAACATATTTTCTGATTGCGGCAGAAGTTGGCGCATTTCTTGTTGAATGCTGTGTAGGCTAACTATGCTAAGCTAACTAGATTAACTCACTACTAGTAGCAAACAATATAACATACATCACGTGACAGAGCAGGTAGTACATGTACTTCTGCCATATCGAAGTAACTGAAGACATCGTTATGTTGAACAATGGAGGACTATGAAGAGTTCATACAACACCGACTTACCCAACTTAAGAGGAGGGAAAGCGAGGAGAAACACCAGACTAAATCACTATGTGTCACTCCACACGGCTCATCAACCATCTGCTTCCATGGATCTTCCATCCTCCCGCCGTTGGTAAGGCTTGTCAGTTATGTAACTTAGCTAGCCATTTATATCAACGCATTTAAACATCACTATAACAACATTAGCTACAGTTTATGCTAGCTGTGTTGAGTAATGAAGACTGGTGGTATTGTTAGGTGGTGATGCATAAACATACTGTATAGTACTGCCACACACACAGGCTAGGTTTGCTTCAATATTGTTTTCTTATCCAATTAACATCCATTCATTTGCATTTGTTATTAACATCGCTTGAAACGTTATTTCAAACTGGCACTGTGCTAAAGTTTCCCTATAGGCACTGATGTAAAGTGTTGTGGTTGTTAGGGAATATAGCTAGTATAGTTTCAGATGCAGACATGGTGCTCTGACTGTGGTCTGAATTCCAGCTCAGCAGGGAACAGCGATACCAGATGCAGGGACACAGGGAGGCAGCTAGAAGGATGATGGAAGCCAGTCGACAGAAGATGCCATCCGACACGAGGATGTCCTACGTTCAGGACATTCTTCACAGTGTTCAGGTAAAACATTGTGCCATTGGGGTTAATTACAAATATCACCCTTTCCTTAATATGTAATTTATTACACTATGAACTCAGGGATTTGTCCCTTTTATAAAAAATGTTCCACTCTGGGTTTTAATATGCCCTTTTGGACATAGCCATGTGATGACTGCTAATGCAATAGTGTCATATCAATAATAAAAATGTTTTCAAATTGTTATTTCTGTTTTGTTTACATGTGTTGTTTGATTTCTTTGTGGGATTGTAGCTTAGGCAAGCGCCAACACTGGAAGAGTTTTTTCGGGCTGAATCTGAGCTAACACCTACCAAAACTGGCAATATCCACCACAGCACCGTTCGCCATGTTCAACCTTTGCCACACGATGACGTCGCCGTGGACAGCCTGACTGGCTCAATCTCCTTGCTGAACCTGACCCTGAGGCAGAATGGGAACTCAAACATCTTTGCCCAGGGTCCTCCCCAAGGGTCAACATCTTGTGCTGCCTCAACGACAAATGTCCTCACAGGTTTCCATAGCAGTTCCTCTGTAAAGGACACCCAGCCACTAACACGTCACCCTGCTAGGGAGATGACCACACACACAAGCCTGGCCCCTCAGTCCAGGCAGAGCATTTTGGCTAACCAGGACAGGAGCATCAATCCTGGGTGTGTTAAGGAGGGTGACTTGAGGTTAGGAACAAACAGGGTTCTGACAGCTGACATGAGCCACCAGTCTATGTCTTCGGGGTACGTAACTTGTGAGGACGCGGAGGCCCAGGTAAGCGTTATATTAGGGACTGAGGGGTCACCTGTCAGCACCGAGGAGTTTGTCTTACACAGCACCTCGGATACCAACAAAACCAATGCCTGTGAGATCCTAAGCCACCCCCCTGTTGAAGCTGAACTGTTGGATGAAGAATCTGTCCTCAGTGATGTCATCTCCATACCAGGCCGACCGTTAGCAGCGTCTTCCTGGCGTCATGACGTCACACTACCGGTGTGTTCTGAGCTAGCTTCCACTACACTACACCCTCTAATAGCGAGTCAGCTAGGCAAGACAGAGTGTAGTTCTACTAACGATCTGGTAACTGTCCCAGTGGATCAAACCTCATTGTCCCCACCCGACCCTGAGCCCAATAATACAACGACTTGTCCCCAGACTGAGACCTCCGCCCCGGACCTCCTCAAACCAGATCAGAACCACATCCAAACGTCGGACGTGGAGTTGGACACCCCTGAGGGCCGACACAAGCTGAGCCTCCAGGCTATTCTACAGAAGGTAGGGAGAAGCCAAACAGAACTAAAATCAGCACCAGAAGTCCAGGCTGGAGACGTAGATGTGAAATCTGAACCGCCGGCAGGGCCTTACCGGCTCAGCCTCCAGACCCTGCTAAAGAAGTCCCAGGACCACCGTCGGCGCCAGCGTCAGTTGAAGAATCAGGCCAGGTCCTCCTCTGCCTGCCTGGCTGGGTAAGAGTCCTGGGCTCTTATTGTTGCCTTTTATTAACTTCTACTTCAGTAGCACTACAGACTCAATTGGTCTATCCCTATAATTTTACTCCCTTTTTAGTACACTTTTGTGTTTTCATATTGACCTTGAAATATGTTTGATTTGATCCAGTCCACAGGGGACCTCCACGCGCCCGCGGATAACCAAACAGGAGGAGCACGGCTTATCGGACAAGGAGAATGAGGATGTCTCCCAGCCAGGCCGAGCACTGGACACTGACGAAATGAAAATGGCCGATTGGGATCGAAGGAAGGACCCACCTGAAACGCGAGTCCAGTTTTCCAGAACACCGAAGTTGGTGATATCCCCGATGCAGGATTGCATTCAACGTGACGGTGACAGCCATTTGCCAGAGATAGATATCGAGGAGGAAAAACAGTGTTCTGAAGGAACGGTGACCGAACGGTGGCCTGGAAACGGATCGACGCTTTTACAGGAAGACAGCCTGACTCAGTCTTCCGCAGGACCGGGCATCCAGTTACGCCTCACACCCTGTGGCAAATCCGCGCGGTCGGAGTCGACATCCCACATTACACACCCCAAACTGGACTCCCCTCTGGCCCAGGAGAACTTCTACCCAGTCAAGGAGAACAGACGCATCAGTAGCCTGCCAAGGCCTGCTGTTATTGGGGTTAGCAAGTTTCGAACCATCCCAACACCTGTGTTCTGTATGAGCCCCATCCGTTGCAAAAGCAAAGTTGAGTGTGTAGGGGGTGAGTCCGGGCGAGGTGACGCCACCCGGAGGCGGCTTTGTGTTGACACTCCACTGAATATGGACAACGAGGTAGGATCAGTGATAGGTCTGGGAGAGACTTATGGGGACCAACATGCTCCTGTAGCGCCCCTCGTTGCTGGGGGTGGTGTGATAGCTCGTACCGCGCCTCTGGGAAGATGCTCCTCAGACCAGGCGCAACAGATCGCCCAGCTGGAATTGAACCTGTCCAGCCTCAAAACGGTCATCTCAGAACTGGAGTCAACGCTCACAGAAACACAGGGTAGCCAGCAGACTGACCGTCCTGACCAGACTGATTGTACGGCCCTACAATACAACCACATGGCCTACCGGACACCTGGCAGCACAACTGGGACCGGTGGGGACCTCACCATTGACCCAGTGTTGAAACACAGTGAGGGAAGTGGTGTGAGTTCTGCTGACCAGGTCTCCGGTGGTGGAAAGCTGTCAGACCACATGTCACTACAGCAGGCCACTGACGGCTTTCTGCCACCGGCGAACAGGGAGGAGGAGAAAATTGGCCCTGGTCACGTGAGAAACGATGGCCGCCGGCATCGCTGCGTCACATCCATCACCCAAAAGATGAAAATGCCGGGTGTGTTCTGGAAGGTTCCGTATGATGTTGCCGCGGGTCCGAACGGCATCGGCAAGGTTCATCCCAATGTAACCAAGATGCTGCCGTCATGCAAAGCACCCACCTCCGTCCTCTGCGAAGCCAGCAACGCCCAACGCCAATCAGTGGACACAACGAATCATCGGGAGGACTCTGCACACTGCCTCTCCGTCAACGAATCGTATGACGTGGACACGCCCTCGGGACTTTGGCTACAGGAAGTGTTGGGGTCAGAAGCCTCGTTGGAAGGTTGTTACACTGAAGGGAAGCAGCTGACCCCAGAGAACGGAGCAGGGGTAATGGGAGGAGCGTCGCGGGCCAAGCGGAGGCTGGTCATGCACGCCCCAGAGGGGAGCGAGGAGGCCTCCAGGCCTCAGTCCAGTACTCCTAAAGGTAGGTTGGCCTGAGCCTGTCAGGATACATTTACCCAGACAGCCCATGTTTGACCAAACACATGAGCTCTGAAAAAAGTGATCTGAAAGATCTGATGATTTTGGTCAACAGAGACAAAAAGCAGCAACGCAGAACTGTGTAAACATCATACGTCAGTATGAAACCCAGTCACTGTCGTGCTGTTTTCTGTCTGATGGTTGACTCTGGTCTGCCTCCCTCACCAGCTGCGGTGCGATCACACGGCCAGCCGACCAGGCAGGAGCCTCCCAACGCCGGTCAGGTGAACCTGGAGATCCAACTAAAGCAAAGCCACGCCGCCCAGGTGAGAGCCCTGAAGGAGGAGCAGAAGAGACAGCAGCAAGAGCTACTGCAGGTTAGAATGACTACCACAGATACTGTTCAACCAGAACATCACCACACACCTTCACAGGTTAGAATGACTACCACAGATACTGTTCAACCAGAACATCACCACACACCTTCACAGGTTAGAATGACTACCACAGACACTGTTCAACCAGAACATCACCACACACCTTCACAAGTTAGAATGACTACCACAGATAATGTTCAACCAGAACATCTCCACACACCTTCACAGGTTAGAATGACTACCACAGATACTGTTCAACCAGAACATCACCACACACCTTCGCAGGTTAGAATGACTACCACAGATACCGTGCAACCAGAACATCACCACACACCTTCACAGGTTAGAATGACTACCACAGATACTGTTCAACCAGAACATCACCACACACCTTCGCAGGTTAGAATGACTACCACAGATACTGTTCAACCAGAACATCACCACACACCTTCGCAGGTTAGAATGACTACCACAGATACTGTTCAACCAGAACATCACAACACACCTTCACAGGTTAGAATGACTACCACAGATACCGTGCAACCAGAACATCACAACACACCTTCGCAAGTTAGAATGACTACCACAGATAATGTTCAACCAGAACATCACCACACACCTTCACAGGTTAGAATGACTACCACAGATACTGTTCAACCAGAACGTACACTGCACACCTTCACAGGTTAGAATGACTACCACAGACACTGTTCAACCAGAACGTACACTGCACACCTTCACAGGTTAGAATGACTACCACAGATACTGTTCAACCAGAACATCACAACACACCTTCACAGGTTAGAATGACTACCACAGATACTGTGCAACCAGAACATCACAACACACCTTCACAGGTTAGAATGACTACCACAGATACTGTGCAACCAGAACATCACAACACACCTTATCTAATGCGGTATACAGAAGACAGGGCTTGACATCATCTTTTTTGGCCTTTTTCTTTAGACAACTGGGTCAACCATTTTACTCGTCCAATAACAACAAAAATACCTGTGTGAAATTGAAGTTTCAAGTATGTTGTGAAAAATTGACTGTTCTGCCTAAGCCCGACCTAGAACTCTACCATACTAAAAACAGAAACAAAAATGGCCGATGTTCAGAGAGAACGATGGGCGGTAATATGACCACTACAATAGCCACTTTCATAACTGAAGGCTAACCAAGGTCGCCTATAAACTGTCCAGCTGGCACCTGTGTCCCTTCCTGCCCCCCATCTCTCTGTCTCTCTGTCTCTCTGTCTCTCTGTCTCTCTGTCTCTCTGTCTCTCTGTCTCTCTGTCTCTCTGTCTCTCTGTCTCTCTGTCTCTCTGTCTCTCTCTCTCTCTCTCTCTCTCT
>JACXGM010029656.1:0-13587 GCA_016801145.1 Umbra pygmaea
GCCATGTCCTGCTCCTCTCCCAGGGCCATGTCCTGCTCCTCTCCCAGGGCCATGTCCTGCTCCTCTCCCAGGGCCATTGGCTGCTCCTCTCCCAGGGCCATTGGCTGCTCCTCTCCCAGGGCCATTGGCTGCTCCTCTCTACGTGCCAGTGTCTGTCCCTGTCACCATGCCGGTTCCTAACCTAGTCCCTGCTCCAGAGCTTGTCCCCGGGCCTACGCATACCCCGGTCTCTGTGCCCCTCTATGTGTCTGTATGTTTGTCTGTGTCTGTTTGTGCTGTGTTCTTACAGATTCCTGTGTCTGCTGTGGTTTCGGTGCCTGGTCCGCCTTTGCCTCGGCCCTTGACGCCCCCTCCGGCCTGGCCGCCTCTCGTGGGGCCGTTGACTCTGCCTTTGTCGGCCCGGACTCTGCCTCTGGTGCCGCCTGCCTGGCCTCCGCCTCAGCTTTCGCTTTTGGCTTGCTCGGCTGGACCTCCACCTGCCCGGACTCAGCTGTCCGGCCGGTCGCTGCTGCCTCCATCCTCCGGACCGCTGTTGGTTCTTCGTCCCTTCGGTCCGCTGCTGCTGCCTCTGCCCTCCGGCCCACCGTTGCTGCTTCGTCCTTCCGGCCCGTCGCTGCTGCCTCCGTCCTCCGGACCGCCGTTGATTCTTCGTTCCTCCGGCCCGCTGCTGCTGCCTCCGCCCTCCGGCCCGCCATGGCTCCATCCACTTGCCCGGTCTACTTGTCTGCTTCGCCCTGGTGTGCATCCGCCAGCCTGGTCTCTGCCACTGCAGTCTCCTGCCTGGGTCTTCTGCTACCTGGTGTCCTGTGGCACGTCCACCGTTTGGCGCCTCAGGAGCTGCGCCTTGGGGGGGGTTCTGTAACGTTTCCCAGTTCCCCTGCCCTGGAAACTGCCACTTCCCTAGTCTACATTACTCAGAACTATAATTCCCATTCCCCAGTTCTTCTTCCTGTGGACTACAGCTTCCCTAGTCATGCCTGTTCAGAACTACAATTCCCATAACCCGGACTCAATCATCCAAATTCCATTCACCTGCTCTCACCCAGTTGTATTTAAGACACACACAAACATATCCTCTTTGCGAGGTATTCTGAGTATATTCTTCTCCATTTCTGAGTATTCTCTTGTGTATTGAAATTCCGGTTTGACCATTGCCTTGTTGGTATATTATTCTGTCTTGGATTATCCTGTTTGTACCTTAGCTTATGGTTTGACATAGTTATTCTGGCTTGACCTGCTGAACTGTTTTGATAATTCTGCTTTGGATTTCCTCTGTACCTTTGCAGTGACTGTAATAAAGTAAACATTGTTCCATTTTACCTTTGGAGAAATCAATCATTACACTCATTTTGGCCTCTGAAATGGTCATACTTTGTCTAACAGTAAAGTGATGTCTAGGTTTGGATTCAGAAGACCCTTGACTACAAGATGATTAAATAAAATCCATTATTGAGACATTGCTTTTCATTCATGTTGTCAAATAGGGCCAAAAGAAATATTAAAATGTGTATTTTAATGTTTGGTTGATTATTGTAGAATACATGTCAACCTTGAAGAATTGTCCTGCGATATCCATATTGGCATGTCCACAGGTCTTGGGAACCCATGTGCAATGTTAGGGGGACCAAATTGGTGAAAAAATACTATGTTCATATTTTTACACTATTTCCCCTGTGGTGCAGGGTGATGTCCTGTATCCTTGCCGAGATGTTATTTTGTCATTTTAATTTCATTCTACCTGTCTGTAATAGTATTAGTTTTATACTTCCTGTCTGTAATATTATTAGTTGACTAAAATAAAGTAGCTGAAAATGACCCAAATTTGAGACATAATATCTCTGGCTGTAATGAACCCACATAGAACACCCTACCATCATAATTTGCAGCAGAACTTCATCTTTCCAACGATACCAGGCAATACTTACTGGCATGTATGGTTTGTGAGATAGAATGCTCTCAAGCGACAATCGAATGTTGTTTGTCTTGCGGGGCCTCGAAAGACATTGGTGATGCAGGGGCCTCGTATTATGTACATCCATCCTTGGTGAATGGCTAGTACGGGGAAAGCCGTAACTCTCCCTCACACCATGTGCTTTCGGGTTGTTACTATGCTAACGAACATGTTAACAGAAGATGGCTTATGCATGATTGTTTTATTATCCCATCAACTATTATTTAAGATTTAATAGTAATTCTGCGCAGTTAACAACTGACTAGACGAAGTAAGAAACAAGTTTGTTTTGAGAATGCAGGGAGTAAAAAGTAGTCTACAGATTTTTCCTTCACAATGTAGTGAGTAAAAGTAAAAAGTCGTACATAAAAGAAATACTCAAGTAAATTACAGATCCTTTGAAAAACTACAGTAGTAGTTCAAAGTCGTTACTATATCGAAGTCATTGCACTTCGTTACCTGCCACCTCTGGCTGAAGGAGACGGAGCTGAACTCCAGCAGGTTGTGGACCTGAGGAGGCGGAGCTGAGCTGCAGCAGGTTGTGTTGTGGACCTGAGGAGGTGGAGCTGAGCACCGGTGCGCTCCGGCCCAATTTAACCTCTGGTGCCAACCCTTACTGAAATTTCCAGAATATTCCAGACCCATTTGGCTCATTCGTTGTTCTCTGTTTATCCGGACTGGAATGTAAAGCACAAAAAACACAGGTAACATCAAACAATGAGCCACAACTAATAACATAAAAGGATCGTTGGGGAGACGGAGCCACCAACACATGTTCTGTCATGGAGGGACACTGTGACAGACATATATTATGATATATATTTATGACCAACGGCCATAAAACATGGACATTATGGTTAAAATAATTATTCCTAGACTTTAAATCATTTGTGGAAATTGCTGTTGGTACTGTAATCTTCCAATTATGTTTTCATTGTTAATAATATACTGTAAATATATCAGTTATATTGCTAGGTTTGCAAACAAGTAGTTTTACATGTTCAGTTAAAACTGTCTAAAACAATAGCCATATTACACAAATCTAAGTATTTTTTGAACACGTCTTCTTTGTATATTCTGTATTGTTCTCTTATTGTTCCATATTTGTCTTACTGTGCTGAAATATGGGGGCATGCTTATACCTGTAATGATTACTCTCAAGGATTGAAAGAACACTGTTTATTATAAACAGGAATAAATACCTTACAAGGGCAACGGCACAGAATAATAATCCAGGACTGCAGGCAAAAGCACAAAGGGAAATCCAAGGCAGAATAATCAACAATACTATGCAAAGGTCAAACCGAAATAACAATATATATCAATAAAATGCTCAGAAATGGAATCAATACTCACAATACCTCGCAAAGAGGCAAGGAGAGGTGTGTGACTTAAATACAGATTGGAGTGAGCAGGTGTACTGAATTTGGATAATTGAGTCCGGTTATGGGAAATGTACTTCTGAGGAGGCATGACTAGGGAAGCTGTAGTCCACAGGAAGAAGAACTGGGGAATGGGAATTGTAGTTCTGAGTAATGTAAACAAAGGAAGTGGCTGTTTCCAGGGAAGGGGAACTGGGAAACGTTACAATACCACATACACAAAACCTATTTTTATTCTACAAAAAAAGCTATAAGGATAGTTAATCATTCACCATATAATGAACCGACAAATTCTATATTCTGTAAATTTAAAGCAATAACATTTTCAGATTTAGTCAGTCTGAATACTGACGTCTTTATGTTCAAAGTTAATAGGAAAACAGTGCCTGTAAATATATTATGTTTGTTTGAGCACAGGGACCAGAAATATAACCTAAGAGGAGAAAACATGTTTAAAAAACAATTGGTCAGAACAAACTTTAAAATAAACACCACTTCGGTAAAAGGGGTCGACTTGTGGAATGGTCTCACCGATGATCTTAAGAGGAGCAATTCCATTCATTATTTTAAAAAACAATTCAAAATGCAAATTTTTTATAAATATTTGGATGCTTAAGTGTCTAAGAAAAGTTTATGTATAATTGCTGCGCATAAACTAATAAAGCATTAAATAAATATTTGTAAATTTAGTGCAGAGGTTAGAATGTATGTATGTATAAATGTATGTGTATGAGTATATATGCAGTATGTGTACATAGGAATGTGTGTATGTATACATATGTTTATGCATGTATATTGTTTAATTGCTAATTTTGATGGGTAGATGTTGTTTTTGTAAATTAAGCGTAATAAGCCACGGCTTCAGCCTATACCTGTTCGGTTACCTTCTTTGTTTCTACTGAATTTGTTGTATATACTTTTTGTTTCATGTTTAGTAACCGAATAAACCTTCATTCATTCATAGTTACATAGTGCAGCTTTAAATTGTGATACAATAGTTTTAATGCACTCTCCATAACAGATTAGCTTCCTTAAGAAACATTGTTAAGACTCACAGTAGGTTACACTGGTTGGACTTGTTTTCCTGTATTCTGCTTAGTAAACGATACTTCTCATAAAGATATGACACTTAAATGATATGGCTGTATGTGTGAGGGACAAGCAACTTGGCATTTATTACAAAGATGGGTCATGGATGACTAAGCAAGCTTTATGCTACAGTTCTGGCATAGGCTATTTAAAGTTTTGC
This sequence comes from Umbra pygmaea, assembly GCA_016801145.1. Classification (NCBI taxonomy): domain Eukaryota; kingdom Metazoa; phylum Chordata; class Actinopteri; order Esociformes; family Umbridae; genus Umbra; species Umbra pygmaea. The sequence goes on from JACXGM010029656.1 coordinate 4,583, forward strand.
AGTTTCTACTTAAGGGAACTTATTTGACTACAGTGTTTCTGTTTAAATATATTTTTTTAACAATGGGGATGCTTGACGATGGAAGCATGAGACGGTCAGACTGTGCAGTGTATAACATTTTCAATCCGTGTCCACTTGTGTTGCATTTCAGTCATTTTTCCACTAACCAATTAATATCAACTAAAGACCTAGTTACGTTTAAGTTTTATAGGACACATTTTTCATGTTTTCAGCTCAGTGAATGGAACCAGCATTTCAGCCTAAACATTAGCATCATAACTTTTCCATCTCTACTCTCCATTGATTACTATAACCATCTCAATCCTTAATTCAGTTTCCTTCACTCATTAGTGCCCTCGTACTGCATGTGATGGGCTGTCCTCCTGTCCCCCTGCTCTACTGAGAGCTAGCAGCCCTGTCATTCAAGACAGACCTTAATTACAAATATTTCGTGATCTTTACAGTATATGAGGAGCGCAGACATCGGAACCGACTAACATATTCATATTAGAATTTCACTTACCGAAAAAAATGTAGCACAGACTGGACAGGATGGTACAGGAAGGTATGTTAATACAATTAACCCCACAGCAAGATATATCATTATATAATTTACAACAATAATTTGGTAAAATCACAAACTCCACAGATAAGCAGCGGGTAAATAAAGTTCAGTAACGGAAATTAGCTAAAGTGATAGCCCACTAGTAGTCACCACATTTTAGAGCACCAGCACCACGTTTGTCACTCATTAGGCATTTTATAATTAAACGGATGATTAAAAAACTTGTCACCCTCCCCAGATAGAGGGAAATAAGCAATATCCACCAAAACCCTTTTTGAACCTGGCTATATACATGTGTATTTCTGCTGTAAAGTTGGGCATTTTGCCATAGATGTCCATTGAAATTGCTCCTTTCTGCAGCCAGCCTCAAGTGGCCATTCGATGAATTGCATTTTTTGGTACTCTCGTGTTGGCTTCATTTGTCAGCCTCTGAGTTTGCCCCTTGAGTGTGACACTGATATACAGTGGGGCAAAAAGTATTTAGTCAGCCACCAATTGACACGACTGTTGCGTGGTGTCGCAACGCTACCCTCAATTTGTACGTTGATGGGTGTTCCTAAAATACAGCTGTGGGTTTCAGCAACAATCAGTTTCTCCATTGTTGCTACATCTACAAGAAAGGACCCAGTGCGAAGAGGGGCGGTTCTGCATGGGGGCCTACAGGGGCCAGTGCCCCTGTAAAAATGGCACTGCCCCCCCCTGTGGCCCCCCTGAGCTGACTGAATAATAAAAAGAAAATTAAATTAATTAATGAAGTTATTACGATTTTATGCAGTAGCGCCAAAATGTGCCCCTCTGATGAATCACTCGCCTCACCTTGGTCCCCCCAGTAAAATGTGTCTAGAACCACCACTGAACGAGCCTTCCCCACGTCTCCTCTGTGCTCTACTTCTATTGGATAGCCGCGTCGCATTAAACGGATTCATTTGCATAAAGCTGGGCATCGGCCAGCTTCTTTGTCGCGCAACATTTTTTCAAATGCAGCACCGCTTTCCCGGGATGCTTTGCTGGGCGCGTTGCAATCACCCATAATAAAAAAAAAAGCGAGGTGCGACGTGACAGAAGTGTCGCACGGACAAGTAGATCTTGTCACATCGCACCTCAATCTATTCCTATGGGTGACGTCAAGCGACTTTAATGCGCCAGCAAAGCATCCCGCGAAGGCAGTGCTACATTTGAGAAAATGCCCAGCTTTATGCAAATGAATCCGCAACAAATTGAGGGAGGCGTTATGACAACACGTGCCAGGCAAACGAAGTGTAGCATGGACGAGTGGATCTGTACCTTTATACTTAAACGCTGTTACTCCCAACATTAGCTGGGAGTTAAACTAATTAAACTTCAGATATCAGTCTGTCCAGTTAGGAAGCATAAGCTATTTTGAATCAATGGAAACAGCAAGACAACCCCAAAAAAAGGTAATGGTTTTGCAGGTGGTGGCCACAGACTATTGCTCTCTCCTTATCCTTCCTGACTGATTCTTCTCTAGTTTTGCATGTTGCTAGTATCATTCTCACTACTGGTAGCATGAGTTGGTTGACCAATCGAGGCAGTTATTAGAGAAACCAAGGCTATTAAATCTGCCAATAAGTATGTTATGATTGACCAAGTCATAAACCTTGGCCAGGTCAATAAATACATATGAACCAAAAACACTTTTTAGCAAATAAATATCTCATATAAATATCAAGAGAGGACTTTCACATTAACATATGACTGATCTAGAAAAATCTTGAATTTTGACCCGTGAAACAGGATGAACCTGAGATCAATACCCAGTGTCACTGCAAGGAGTTTAAATATGGATATAAATAAGATGTTTCTGGATTTTTTATACATTTTCAAATTTTTCAAAACCCATTTTTGCTTTGTTACTACGTGGTGTATTGATCGATGTAGGAGCTGAATAACAATTTTGTATGTTTGGTGTTTAAAATGCTTACAGTGCCTTGCAAAAGTATTCAGCACACTTGAACTTTTTGACTTTTTGCCACATTTCAGGCTTCAAAGATAAAGATATGAAACTGTATTTTTTTGTGAAGAATAAACAACAAGTGGGACACAATCATGAAGTGGAACGAAATTTATTGGATATTTCAAACTTTTTTAACAAATAAAGAACAAAACAATTGGGCGTGCAAAATTATTCAGCCCCCTTAAGTTATTACTTTGTAGCACCACCTTTTGCTGCGATTACAGCTGTAAGTCGCTTGGGGTATGTCTCTATCAGTTTTGCACATCGAGAGACATACATTTTTGCCCATTCCTCCTTGAAAAACAGCTTGAGCTCAGTGAGGTTGGATGGAGAGCGTTTGTGAACAGCAGTTTTCAGTTCTTTCCACAGATTCTCGATTGGATTCAGGTCTGGACTTTGACTTGGCCATTCTTACACCTGGATATGTTTATTTGTGAACCATTCCATTGTAGATTTTTCTTTAAGTTTTGGATCATTGTCTTGTTGGAAGACAAATCTCCGTCCCAGTCTCAGGTCTTTTGCCGACTATCATCAGGTTTTCTTCCAGAATGGACCTGTATTTGGCTCCATCCATCTTCCCATCAATTTTAGCCATCTTCCCTTCCCTGCTGAAGAGAAGCAGGCCCAAACCATGATGCTGCCACCACCATGTTTGACAGTGGGGATGGTGTGTTCAGGGTGATGAGCTGTGTTGCTTTACGCCAAACATAATGTTTTGTATTGTTGCCAAAACGTTCCATTTTGGTTTCATCTGACCAGAGCACCTTCTTCCACGTGTTTGGTGTGTCTCGCAGGTGGCTAGTGGCAAACAATAAACAACACTTTTTATGGATATCTTTCAGAAATGGCTTTCTTCTTGCCACTATTCCATAAAGGCCAGATTTGTGCAGTATACAACTGATTGTTGTCCTATGGACAGACTCGCCCACGTCAGCTGTAAATCTCTGCAGTTTATCCAGAGTGATCATGGGCCTCTTGGCTGCATCTCTCATCAGTCTTCTCCTTGTATGAGCTGAAGGTTTAGAGGGACGGCTGGGTCTTGGGAGATTTGCAGTGGTCTGATACTCCTTCCATTTCAATAGTGTCGCTTGCACAGTGCTCCTTGGGATGTTTAAAGCTTGGGAAATCTTTCTGTATCCAAATCCGGCTTTAAACTTCTCCACAACAGTATCTCGGGAACTGCCTGGTGTGTTCCTTGTTCTTTATGATCCTCTCTGTGTTTTCAACGGACCTCTGAGACTATCACAGAGCAGGTGCATTCATACGGAGACTTGATTACACACTGGTGGATTCTATTTATCATCATTAGTCATTTAGGTCAACATTGGATCATTCAGAAATCCTCACTGAACTTCTGGAGAGAGTTTCCTACACTGAAAGTAAAGGGGCTGAATTATTTTGCTCGCCCAATTCGTCAGTTTTTTATTTGTTAAAAAAGTTTGAAATATCCAATAAATTTCATTCCACTTTATGATTGTGTCCCACTTGTTGTTGCTTCTTCATAAAAAATTACAGTTTTATGTCTTTATGTTTGAAGCCTGAAATGTGGCAAAAGGTCAAAATGTTCAAGGGGGCCGAATACTTTCGCAAGGCACTGTAAATAATTTGTGTGATTGCATCTCAAATGTAGTGAAGTGTGTTTAGCCCCCTCTACAGGATCCAAAGCTGGGGGAAGACTGAAAGGAATGGCAGCAAACAGTCTTTAGACCATGCATCCATGAGCTACATCTGTCCTCGTTAGGATGGTAAATTAATGGATTACATCTCCAACAACAATTCAAACTGAAAAATGGATTTGTGTGTCAAGATGAACTTCAGACTCTCCACACTGTGGCAAATTGATTCACCTCAAAATGGTATTGCGATCATTTTATCGGACAGTTTAGCTGCTATAATTTATTTTGAAACAAATTATGTGTTGGTCATTGAAAATATTATACAAGCTAACTAAAATGTCAAGTTTTTCTGATCAGCTACAATATCAAATTGTCATAACAAAATTCTTACGATTTCAAAAAGATATGTTGACGTTGTATGGATTAACGTATCATCAAGTACATTAAACGTACAATATGTCGTTGTTGGCCGCTAGGGGTCTCTCAATCAAAACAATAGTAAAATATGAACTTGGATGACGTCGGGAAGCAGCGTGGGATCATGGGTTTTGTCAATGACAACCTTCCAATCTAGCGTCTCCGGCAGAAAAAATGTTCACTGACAAAGTAATGTATTGTTAAAAATATTATGGGCCCTATTTTAATAATCTGAAACGCAAGTATCAAACGCGAAATGCAAGTTACATTGTGGGAGGGTCCCGGGCGCTGTTGCTATTTTACCGGCGGGATAAATTATTCTTGCGCCCGACGCATATCTAAAATGGGTAGGTCTAAAGTAGCTTCATTAGTCATAGCTGTGGTTTGGGCGTAACGTGCAATAAACCAATCAGATTGTCATCTCACATTCCCTTTAAGAGCAGGAGCGCTTGTTCTATGGCGGATTGCTATTATAACGCCGATTTTCTATAGATTTTTCTTTTTACAAAATGTAAATAAAGAAATGTCACAAGACATAGTATACTTTCCGATGTTTTGGACTCACTCTCACTAAATCAAGAGGTTATGAATGCATAATAATATTTTTGCAATGTAGTCTAACATTAGACCGAGATTACTCTTCTGTAAAATAAGCTTTCCACTCCCGTTCTGCGTTTCTGGGCATTTAAGTGGCTGGCACGCATTTCAACATCACGTCTCCTGAAGTCCTGAAATTTCCTAATTAATGTCATCAACACATCCATGATTCATGGAAATGTTGCATGAAATACAAGCCACAACGAATGCTGCGACTTGAGTAGTGTACCTGTTCTATCCAAACACCTGACGCGCATTTTCAATGTGCCAAATATTCGTTCAATTAGGGAACACTGCGTGTTTGTGTGTGTTTTTGATTAAACAGCATTTTACGCACTTGCTGGCATCATAAATTGTGTCATCATTAACCATGTATTTAACGGATAACTATTGTCCCCTTCACAGCCACCCATCCAAAGGGGGATTCATCATGGCAAAGTTGCCATAAATGAGTCGTGGCTTGAGCCTGAGTAATTCTGAGTAAAGTCATGGGTGATTTTACTATTAGCATCGCAAATTACGTGTGTATACTTGTTGATTGAATGGGTTCCCTTGAGGTTGATGTATATCAGTGCAAATAATTCATTATGAATAATTTGAGTAAATGTGTACACTAGATGTATACCTATTTTTCACATTTTCGGACATAACAATGACTTCCTCGTGTGGTAATATTTTTCCTTCTAATTATGTATTGCAATAATAAAGAACTGCTACATTTGTGTAGATGAGAGGAGCAAATTAAATGCGCGTTGTGCACACGCTACATTATGGTTAAGCATGCGCCCTTAAAATAGCAAATGAATAACACGCCACTGACTTTAAACCAGGTTTTTCCTGGTCAGTGGCGGAATTGTTTTCGGGGACTGCAAGATAGCAAAAGGGAATGTTTGCGGCGGAACACGCCTCTTGTTTTCGCTGAACCGCCCAACAAACGCAAGTTCATTCCCTAATTTACCGACGGGCGTCTGTGGAGGGAAAAGTCCCATATGCGTCGGGTGTAAGATAGGAATGATACATGCGTTTGTGTAAAAAGTCAATTGCGCTGGGTGTAAGATAGGGCCCTATAACTTTATTCACGTTATGTTTGGCGGTTCCCTGGTACTTAGAGCAACTAGAACACTCAAAGGTTATATGAGGCCATTGACGGAAGACAAAATAACCTGTCCCATGTCTTCCTCGAATTATATTACAAATTTCTCTGGGTTTGAAAATTGGTGGAAACATTTAGGATAATGTAAGTACACAACTAAGAAATATATATAATATAGGTATAGTGATGTTTGCTTTTTTAATGCAAAGTTCGTCTTTTGTTATTGTTTTGGAAAACTACATATTGTACCTTTAAATACCTGTTAAGTCTGCACTGTGTCTTTAACTGTTTCAGGAAGAGAAAAGAACACCAGTGGATGGTGGGAGGAGCTTAGCAACTCTACTGAAGTGAGAATTATCAGACAGACACAAAGTTTATTGTTTACAGGACCCAAGTGTCTGCTGCACTTCAACTATCTGTATTAAATAGCTGTTTGTTCACATTATTACCAGGTGCTCCTTTAGACCTCACAAACAGAAAGAACAGAGATATTATCCACAAACACATGCAGGTCAGTAGATATTAACATGGAAATGTAGGTTGAATGTAAACTGTTGTGTTTTCCTTCTAGTTAGCAATATTATGTTAAAAATATGATATGATATTAATGATATTTCATGTTTATCATTGTAACACAATGAATCATTCATTATGCCTCCAAACAGCATGTTAAGAACAATACATTTTAAACTTTTCAGAACATAATTCCAGGAATCACTGACTAGTTTGACTTTTATTCTCTCTCTCTAGATATGACCTCATCCAGCAGTGTTCTGTCTGAAGAACAGTTCCTGTGTTCTATCTGTCTGGATGTGTTCACTGAGCCAGTCTCCATTCCATGTGGACACAACTTCTGCAAGGCCTGTATCAGAACATATCGGGATAGTAATGACCTGTGTCAGTGTCCCATGTGTAAGAAGATATTATATCAGAGGCCTAACCTGCGTATCAATACGTTCATATCTGAAATGGCAGATCACTTTAGGAGGAGTGTTAAGAAATCTAATAGTAATGAAGAACTTCAACCTGACCTGTCAGGAGAAGTGTCCTGTGACATCTGTACTGGGACAAAGCTCAAGGCCCTGAAGTCCTGCCTGGTGTGTCTGACCTCTTACTGTGAGACTCACCTGGAGCCTCATCACATAGCTCCAGCCCTGAAGAAACACAAGCTGATCGATCCTGTGGAGAACCTGGAGGACAGGATGTGTAAGAAACATGACAGGCTACTGGAGCTGTTCTGTAGAACTGACCAGACATGTCTTTGTGTCTTGTGCTCAGACCACATGTCTCATCAGATTGTCCCGCTACAGAAAGAGTATATAGAGAAAGAGTATATAGAGAAGATGTCTAGACTGGGAAAGACAGAGGAAAAAGTTCAGCAGATGATCCAAAAGCGACTGCAGAAGGTTCAGGAGATCAAACATTTAGTAGAACTTAGCAGAAAAGACACAGAGAGGCAGATATCAGACAGTGTGGAGGTCTTCAATGCTCTGGTGTGCTCCATTGAGAGAAGCCAGGCTGAACTACTTAATGTGATGAAGGAGAAGCAGAGAGCAGCAGAGAGGCAGGCTGAAGGACTCATTAAAGAGCTGGAGCAGGAAGTCACAGAGCTAAAGAGGAGATGTTCTGATCTGGAGCAGCTTTCACACACTGAGGACCACCTTCACCTCCTCCAGAGCTTCACATCTCTCTGTACTCCTCCACCCACCAAGGACTGGTCTGAGATCAGTGTTCCCAGTGATCTGTGTGTGCAGGGGACCGTGAGGAGAGCTGTGTCCCAGCTGGAGGAGACCGTGGTGAGGGAAGTGACCAGGTTGTGTGATGCTGAGCTGAAGAGGCTTCATCAGTATGAAGTGGATGTGACTCTGGACCCTGATACAGCACCACCTAATCTCATCCTATCTGATAATGGAAAACAAGTGAAACATGGAGACATAAAGCAGAATGTCCCTGACAACCCAGAGAGATTTTACAATTTTCTTAATGTTTTGGGAAAGAAGGGCTTCTCCTCAGGTAGATTTTACTATGAGGTGATGGTTAAGGGGAAGACTGAGTGGTATTTAGGAGTGGCCAGAGAGTCTGTTAAGAGGAAGGGTAAGACCTCACTGAGCTTTGAGGATGGATACTGGACTGTGTGTCTGAATGGAGTTGAATATGAGGCTCTTGCTGGTCCCAGAGTCCCCCTCTCCCTGAGACAGAAGCCCCAGAAGGTGGGGGTGTTTGTGGATTATGAGGAGGGTCTGGTCTCCTTCTATGATGTGGAGGCCAGGTCTCATATCTACTCTTTCACAGGCTGTACTTTCACTGAGAAACTCTATCCATACTTTAACCCATGTACTAATAATGGCGGTAAAAACTCTGCTCCTCTGATCATCTCCCCTGTCAATCACACAGACTGAGTTTCATGTTATTTAAAAACCAATTTTTGTTTTTCTGTTTCTCGTGAATGTGTCAATAAAGAGTGTTCATGTGTAATACAGTTACATGTGATAAGCACCAATTCCAAAAAGTTCTGGGACACGGTGAAGGTCATGGAGAATAAAAACTCCTCCTCCCAGCTGCCTTCTGCCCTACGAGTAGGCAACACTATCACCACAATCAAAACTGCCATAGTTGATCATTTTAATAAGCATTTTGGTATGGCTGGCCATGCGTTTCACCGGGCTAACCTCACCCTGCCCATTGGCCCAACCCCAGTTGACAGTCCCCCACCCTCTGCAGTACCATGCCCTAGCCTTCCTA
>JACXGM010029659.1:0-13588 GCA_016801145.1 Umbra pygmaea
GACCATGGTATTACTGTGCTCAATTGGCCTGCCAACTCTCCTGACCTGAACCCCATAGAGAATCTGTGGGATATTGTGAAGAGGAAGTTGAGAGACGCAAGACCCAACACTTTGGATGAGCTTAAGGCCGCTATCGAAGCATCCTGGGCCTCCATTACACCTCAGCAGTGCCACAGGCTGATTGCCTCCATGCCACGCCACATTGAAGCAGTCATTTCTGCAAAAGGATTCTCGACCAAGTATTGAGTGCATAACTGAACATAATTATTTGAAGGTTGACTTTTTTTTTGTATTACAAACACTTCTTTTATTGGTCAGATGAAATATGCTAATTCTTTGAGATAGGAATTTTAGGTTTTCACGAGCTGTATGCCAAAATCATCAGTATTAAAACAATAAATGACCTGAAATATTTCAGTTGGTGTGCAATGAATCTAAAATATATGAAAGTTTAATTTTTATCATTACATTATGGAAAATAATGAACTTCATCACAATATGCTAATTTCATGAGAAGGACCTGTATAAGCACGGGTTAGAGGCCTCACCCTTAGAATTTACAACATGGATAAGCGAAATCCGGCAAAGAAAAGGAATTTCTCTGAGATATAAATAGAGACGCTCACATCTCAGAAGCAGGCCAACCGCTTGGTTTTATTTGGAGGCTTAAAATCAGGCATCGATTGTTACAGTAAAATGCGGTGTTAACTGAGGTTACTGCTACAGTCATTGAAAGTGATTAACGAGAACCTGAAGTGATTTTTTAAAAATATATGAATTATTTTCACCAAACATTCAACGTTGTATTTTTTAAGTAGCTTTCTTACCCAAGATAGCACTTCCTATATTAGAAGCACAGAATAAGATCCTGTCTCCTTCGTAGATCCCCCAATGGTGGCTGTTGTGGCCACTGATCTTCATTGAATGGCATCGTTCTCCAGCGCAATATCGTGGAGAACCATATTTATGTTGCAGGCCTGCTCTGGGGTGTAGCAGTCCCCCCCCACACTGCTTACGCAAGACAGAGCCACCTGTCCTTGAGCAAACCTATACATCTCTCCACTGTGGTTCGTGTGCTTGTGTGCTCACTGTTGAACCTGCGCTCCTGCTTGTTTGGGGATTTGCAAGCGGTTTTATAATGTAGCCTACTCAGTCAGGGCATAACCTTTGTCACACTAATTGTACGATGGCGTAACTCACCGAGGAGATGACTCCAGCCATGCAGTGCGCCATCCTGTAGCCTTGTTCCAACGCTGCAGTTTAAAAAATAAGAGTCACGCGTCCCACCCGGCCACAGGGCTACCATATTCAGAAACATCCTGGCATCACATATGATCTGAACGTTGATTGAATTAAAGTTTTAGTCACACTGGAGAACTTGCGTACACGAGGTCAGACCAGACGTGAGTTTTTATCATAGATGCTCACATTCAAATTTAAAAATACCTTGCTTTGAGTAGGAATCAGCATACGCCCGTCCTAAGCCTGTTTTAGGTCATACACACGTATGTACAGCCAATGTCTCCAAAGATTGTGCAACAAAGTAGTTGGTTAAGAATCTAAATATTTTTGTATGTGCCATTTACATTTGTTTTATTTTTTAACATAATATGCTACATCATAAATCAAGTTTATCTTCTATTTGAAGTAAACAGTTGTGGATATCAAATGCTTTTGTCAATTTCTACTTAGTTCAGAGAATTATTATTTTATTTTTTAAAGTGGAACAGTGCCAATACTTTCAGCCATGTCTGTATTTACTGCTAATTAGCAATCAACCTAATGTGACCTCTGCATTTGTGATTGCAGTTGTTATTCAGTCACTTCAAGTACTTTTCATTTGACATTTATTTTGTCAAAACCCTGTATGCCTGAACTATATTATTTTTACCCTGGAATAAATATGAGACATATCAAAAAGGCAGAGTGTTGGAGTTTAAATAATAGAATACGCCCCAAGTACAATATGCACCAAACTACCGTAGTTGATGTACAGTACAAAGGCAAAGGCACATCTGATTTATGCTTTCTCTCTTGACCCCTCTCTCTTTTGCTACACTGGCAACTGTGTGTCACACACTGGTCAAGAGAGAAATTATTCTCACTGTCTGTGAATTGTGACCGGTTTGTTCCTTCTGGCCGCTGAGGTTTAGTGTGGAGCTAATACCTGCAGTCATAATATCTATAATAGCAACACATGATGGAATAGGATCCCAGTTGTTGGGAGGGGAACATATTACTGGAGGGGATGATTAAACGAGAACATTGCAGAGGAGGTGATAGATGGGAAAAAAGAGAGGAAAGATAAAAATGTGCTGGGAACGAGTGGGAGGGCTGGAATAGAGATAGAGAGAAAAGTGAAAATGATCAGGTGGGTGAGCTGGAAAATACAGAGACAGAGAGACTGAATGGCAAGGCGTGAGAGACAACAGGTGGGGGAAGAGAAATGAGGAGAAAAAGAAAAGGACAAAATAAGGAGATAAGAAAAGAGTTGATTTGAGAGAGTGTGGTAATGACAGGCATGTGCCAGTTGACATGTCCTTTATATGAAGCAGTGTGGAGGGGGCATGTTTGTCGATGGAAAAGTGTGATTGTGTCTTATTACCGCACTCCTGCTTCCTGAAATACACAGAGCACCCCCCACACCCACCCCGATTACGGCCACTGCGCAGGCAGCCGTGCAGAGTACCATGATTGCCCTCAGTTTCCCTTCATGTCTACAGCATCCGAGGCAGGTTGACTGGATACCAGTTGGAGTTGGCAGTTCAACCCCCAGTCTGAGTGCCTATGGGTGCAGTATAAACTTGAGGAGGCTAAGGAGAGATGTAAATGCAGTCAGGAGACATGACAGGAGAAGGTGAGGAGGACACTTTACTGTACTCGACGCTCTCTTTAAGTGTTCCCTGCACTGTTTCCCTTGATTGCATAGGTGGTGCTGTGAGGAAGAAAAAAGGGGAACATGTCTGTGCGTGTGAATGTGTGAGTCTGTGTGTGTGTGTGTGTGTGTGTGTGTGTGATGATGTATTCTCAGGTTTAACAAGAACAACAGCTATTTCACCTGTAGATGGAGCAGGAAGTTTTACAAAGTCCTAAAAAAAAACCCATTGTTGTTTTTTGGATGTCAGTGCAGACTTGCCGTGCTGGTATTATGCAGCCTAACCATTTCCACAGGCTGACAGAGGAAACAGATCACACAAAATAAAAGATAATTCATGTCAACAGTCATGCAGCTTTGTCGTGGGAAGAAAAATACAGTAGTGGCCAGAAAGCTGGGTCCAGTTAAGTTTGGGAGAAAATGTAAGGTAGATTTTTTCATTATTTCAATTATTATTATTATTATTTTAGAAAACAATAGATTTAGATTATGGTTTAGGATTTTGGGTCATTGCAGCTTGAAACCTTATTAAAATAGGGTTGCATTCTGGAGATGGTGTGGTCTAAAAATAATAAAGACTTCAGCCCCACACATGACTTAAATCAGTAATCACTGTGGTGGGATGTATGGTCTGTGAACCTCTTATGAGAGGTTGAACTTGAACCTTCAGGAGATACATTTTTATGGAAATAAGAGATTATTGCAAAGAAAAAAAAATCGAAATCTAAATGGACTTGTGGTTAGGGATAAGCTAAAATACGTTTAGAGGTAATGTTGATGGTTAATCGGTTAGTGATAGTAAAAATACTTCATGGTAAGGTTGTTCCTCACAAGTATAGTGCTACCATATTTGTGTGTCTGCTGCTGCCGGTGACTTCATCATCAGCCAGACAGAGAGAGAGAGAGACGGGTAGGCACTGTGTTCAGTGAGAGCCCTCGTCAGCGCGGACCTATATTAAACACATTAAACAGTAGGCCGAGATGTTCATAAATCAGTAGAGCTGGATGACAGCAGACATCGCTATCTATCGGCCTGCCACATACATATCATCAACTCACACCCAAACACACACACACACTTTCGATGTGGATTTAATGTCCCTGGGCCATTTGACTGGGCTTCAGGTAATATAGCCGAGCCCAGATAACAGGGTGATAGATCGACTGCTATCCCTGTGATTAGTGATTTGGATCCGCCAGCCTAATGCCACCTTGTCAGCTTTTATCAAAGCAACTGATTGAGGAGCTCAAACACACCAGGTTTTAATGAGCGCCTTGAATGACATTCCACAATATTTCACAATGACAAAAACTGATTACTTTTTTTCTGTCTCTCTAGAACACATGTTGGATGAGTCAGTTTTCTGTCTTACTAAGATATATATGTTTTGAAGGACTGCAACAACAAACACTTCTGTTACTGTAACATCTTATTCAAAATTGCATTGACATGATAATATTTTAATTTATTTATTATTCTTTATGTTTTTGACAGTGGTGTATATTAGTATGTTTCATTACTCTTCCTTCGTTAAACATTGCCAGAACTGGACCCAACTACGTCACAAAGCCAGCAGCAGCTTTCCCATCATCCATAACTAACTGTTCTCCATTCAGCCCTGTATTCACCCCTCCCCCAGCCCTCCTTCAGAAGCGTATTCTCTTGGAACACGGTTGATGCTGATAGCAGGAGATGTGCGAATCACACCAGTAATTGCGGTAGTTAGTGGCTCAATTTGATTAATGTGGCTTCATTGGGAGGTCCTTTTAAAAGCTCTGATGAGTACAGCAGAGAGAGATGTGACACAAAGAGGGTCGGCTCTGGGCTGATGAGCCAACGGTAGGTTTGTCTAATGTCCAGCAGAGCCTGGTGCTCTGTGAATGTATGGCTCTGTGCTGTTGTTCCATGGAGTTCCACTAGGTGTCTCTCCTCCAACAGGGTAGTCTCAGAGGATGAGAGGTCAGGATGAGCAGAGCTTGGAGAGTATTAGCACAGGTCTCTGCCTACTCTTGCTGCTGTTGAAGGGATTTCAGTTATTTAAAAATAATAAAAAAAGATGAGAATTCATACCTTATGGTCAAGATGTGTTTGAGAGTCGCTGGAGTTGGGCAGAGGGCACAGGTTGGGTCCTCGTTATTCCACTGCTGGAGGTTTTTTAGAGATGGGAGCACATCATAGGTGGCTCTGATGATGAAGCTGATGTTGCTTGTCTCCATTTCCCAGAGCTCTCTCCAGCTGAGCTTTCTCCTAATCCATTGCCCCTGCTTGGCATCTTTCCGCCTCCTGACGGCGCACCTCCTAGACCACCATTTTCCTTCTTTCTGATGGGGAGAATGAAAATCATACATGTATTTTTGTTACAGAGGTCTTCCATTTTTTCCTTAGTAGTGGCAATAGGATAGATAACAACAGGTGCCTGAACAGACACAGAGAAATACAAACAATAAATAATACACTAGGGGCTGAAACCTTTTCATTGGTCTACATTCGTTTCCCACTGATGTATATGTAAGAGGTAAAGTAACATTTTACTTCAAATAAATAATATAAATACTAAAAAGAAGAAATTATTCACTTAATCATGCATTAACCGAAGAGTAATCCTACAGAATCCCGTACCCATCCAACAGAAACTACACTTCCACCAAATTTTGTGTTTCCGGTGACTCCCATTTTGCCAGTCAAAAAGTGTCGATCTTCAAATGTGAATGAACAGACTTCCATAAGAGGGAATGTCATGAAGTTGTAATTCCATTGACAAGCATGGTAACTTAGCCACTTGCTCATGGCAATATCTATTCAAATAATAACAATGGGTTTCATTCAGTATATCAGTCTAAATAATCTAATCTTAGCTGACATAGACTCTAGTGTGAAACTTTGTAACACCAGCAACAACTAACCACGCAAGACCTCACGTGGGTAACGTCCACCCAGGGAGGGTTGGCGTTTTCAGTTGTTCATTGACTATACCTTATGGACTTTATGTCAACTGTATATCTACTAGTGTTTTGTGTATTTGGTTATACAGAGGTTCTTTGTTCAGTGCTTGGCATTATGTTTGAGTTATAGTTAAAAATGTGTACTGTCCCTTTAGTTTTACATTCTGATGTCTGGTGGATTATGTGTTTAGTGGGTTTGGCTCCCTCTGCGGGGTAGTTGTGGAACCTTCCAAGGTAACTGCACCCACCTGAGACACATGTCCTAATCATTGTTTGTTCCCCATTGGTGTTATGCTTGTTGGGCGACTATTTAGCTTTACGGATGTCTTATGGCTTTGTGCCTCATTGTGTTGTATGTAACCTGCCATGCTACCAGCTCATTGTGTCAGTAAGTGAAGATGTACCTTCTTGTAACCTCTATCTAATTTCTTATTTCGTAAAGCCTGTAGGCTTCTGGCTGCAATTGACCAAGCTGTTTCCCAAGTTTGCGTTCTGCAATAAACTACAGTACCACCTCTCTGCATCGGTCTCCTCTATTATACACGGAAGCGTGACAACGTGAACTTTTCCACTTGTTGATTTTAGTATTATTTCATATGACACTCCTTTTTCAACTACAAGGTCAATATTGTTTTTCACTAATGACATAACAACTAATTATCCGTGCATTTATATGGAACTAAGCTTTAGGAGCGTTCCATATGTACTCTCCTCCCTGTTATGTCGCATTCGGAAATCAACACTTTTTGACTGCCAAAATGGGTGCCACCAGAAACACAAACTGCTAAGGTGAGTTGTACAAAACCTCTCTTTTTAGTAAACTCTGTGTACACAAACAATGTTCTCAATGCTCAAGTTCATGTGTACAGCCCCTGGTTATACTTTGAGCAAAGTTTCATGTTTTGTCGAGCCTTCTTAGTGGTTTAAAAATAGCTATTTTGATGCTATAATATTAGCCCCTATCCCTCCCATTCAAAAGGCGATTTGACCAAAACGAAAAAAAGAAAGAAAATCATAACGTTGCATTTCCATCCTAGTTATGCTTTTAAACTAAAGTTTGACTCATGTACATTCAAAACAAGACCTTAGTTTGCATTTTGGAGAGAGTTACGCTTTAAACAACATTAAGGGCCCTATCTTGCACCCGGCGCAAGGCAGCGAAAAGCCAGAATGCAAGTGTCTTTGCTAGCTTAACCTGTTAGGGATCGCCCCCTAATTGTCAAATTCTCCCTAAAAAAACATACCCAAAGTTAAACTCTTGTTACACTGGACCTGAGGCAAGGACAAACATATGGTTGATATTTTTTTAAAGAAAAGACTTTGAAATTTTTGGATATGTAAAATTCATTTTAAACAAATATACACAGTGAATATGGCACAAGATGAAATAAAGAAAATGCATAATTATTTTCTGTTTTTATTGGATCCAATTCAAATCATGTTGGTAAGGGGCTGGCCACATAAGTCTAACATTTTATAGTGATTGAGTGAACAGCCAATGAGCTATAGCTTTGTTTGTGAAACTATATTTTTAGAAAAAATGCACCATGATGACGTTTACAACACATTTCTTTCCTGAATTACCTCTGTCAGTCTTCAGTTAAAATTGTTAATCTTGCACATTTTTAAGATCTCTGTTTCATAAGCTAGGAAGGACTACTGTGGTAAACTCTTGATCTCGGAGTCGTCCAGCCCGAGTGGAAGTAGCGTACATGGTTGAGCAATGCACATGCACGGGCCAAGCAACCAACTTCTAATCACAAGGGGAATGACAAACCAACAGGGAAAAACAAACCTACATTTTCCCCAGAAACAAAAAACCACCAACCAAGCCTGACCCAGAACCGACAAAATTGCAAACTAAAGTGTAATTACCATGTGACTACACTGATGTGCTGCCATCAAATGATGATGACTGACACATGTCTCACTCAGGTTTCCTTTCTGATCCTGCTGTGCTTTAATAATAAAAATGAATATGTAGCCCCTGTGCTATTGAAGCTCTGCATTTACCACTTACAGTGAATACAGAGACATCCCCTGGCACAAACTTTGGCAAACCTTCCTACAACAAGTCTGACTCCCTAAACACTAAGCCATCTGACATCCTAACAGTTAACACAGATGAAAGTTTGATGATGGACACATTACCTTACAACTGGCTTGTGAATCATTAGAGTTTCTGACATGTTTTATGGATAAAACCCCACTGTTGAAGAAGCATAGGTCAAGCTGTGAAAAAAAATACAAATAAATCTACATTTCACACATGTAAAAAAGAAAGAAGTAGAAATGCATAGATAATAGCAATGTGGAATGAATAGTCAGGAAGTGGAGGCTGCATCACAGCGCCAAGGCAAAAGAAAGCGCTGTCTTTCAAAACTTTGCTACACCTTAGCCAACCCGGATTAGCCTACCTTGCAAAACCTTTGATTAAAGTTAATGTGCAAAGAGTAATCACTGAAACACACATACATTATTTTCACCTGTTGTTCCTGCCATGCAGTGCTCATCATTGTTAGGTTATAACCTAGTTCAACTTCTAAAGATCTCTTGCATCTCACTTCGTGCTACGACTATATTTAATTTTGATAATATTTTCATTTTTTTGGGCGGGGGGGTCATGCTCTATGCATTGCATTACCCACAAACCTCATTTTTTATCAGCCCATTATAGTATACCAACTGAGCCATCAAAAAAGGCAATGTTTTCCAAAAACAATTTTTTTCCACAAAAAAAACAATTTACCGTGGTTATATCCATAAACTACTTTCATCGGGTGTAAACTGACACTTGCCTTCAAAGCTCCCAAGAGTTCAAGAGTTATCCCGCATGAGCAGAGGTAACTAAGCAACACTGTTGAGGAAGTGGTGGGACATAACCACAGCAGATAGATTGTTTTGGGGAAAAAATACATTTTGGATTATTGCATTGTATGACTTCGACAATCGACTAGTGTGGACTTCAATGGAAAATGGGAAATAAACTGAGGTATGTACACAAACTTATTTGTTCAAACTCGCTGTGTTCATTATAAGGAATCAGTGCAAATGGATATGGACTAGTAATGACATTTTGAACATCTTTAGTGGCTCAAAGCACGCTTTTTAACTTGCCCCGTAAATGCGTAATGGTTGTATACTGGCAGCAAAAGGTAAACACGGTTTTGGCAATACAGATTGTTTGAGTTACGGACAGCACTTCAGATATGCAAACAACAGAGCTACGTTTTGAAATCGCCCGAAATTCTCCTTTAACTAATGGAACAAACCCCTAACCTAATGTCTAAATGATCTTTAAACAAAACTGATAACCTTTGAGAAAGTACACAAAGAAATTATCACAAATACATGGGAAAAACGGATTGCGTTTCGAGGCAAATTCGAGGCACCAATCACAACCATTGAGGCAGGCTTTACACGATGACGATAGCGCAGCTATATACTGTCATTGGTTGAAGCAGACAATTACAACGATGGCTGCCGCAATGGAACATCCGGAATATCACTAATTCGAATCAGCTATCGCCTCTGCTTTAAGCAATTTGAACGTTTCCTTTTTGATAAAATCCGAGCAAAGAACAACACTCGAAGCCTTCATATCTAAAAAAATATGTTTTTCGCGGTCTTGCCGACTCGATTTGGCAATAGTCTGATATATCCATTTGCGCCAAGAGGCATTTGAGCGGCGTCTGTTGGAAACGCCCTTTTGGA
Source organism: Umbra pygmaea (assembly GCA_016801145.1). Lineage (NCBI taxonomy): Eukaryota > Metazoa > Chordata > Actinopteri > Esociformes > Umbridae > Umbra > Umbra pygmaea. Next base: position 9,533 of record JACXGM010029659.1, read on the forward strand.
AATGGACTGTGAATGAACCTTGCTCAGACCCACTCTCAGTTACAGCTGAGAAGGATCTGGTGTCAACCAGGCTAGAATCTATGTGCTACCATTGGAAAGACCCATGACAAAAAACACAGACACACAGACAATTGGTGATGCCCAAGAATCAAATATTGATCCAAACTGAACAGAATTTGAGGCTGGGTTAGCATGCTGGCATTATGGATGAGGTTCTCAGAAATGGTTTTATGGTCCTGTTGAACCAAAACACTGAACTCCCTGTGCTTTAGGTGAGTGTACATAGGCATAGACATGATGTTATGATCTTCTAGACCCTTGGTCCATTTGAAAGAACCATGACAGAAAAATCTAAACATTGAAACAAGATCTGTCACACAACTAAATTTGCTTGTGCCATAGAGAGACACAGCTAACTAAAAATGCTCTCACAAGTGCTTCTATGATCTTCTAGAAACCAACACCCTGAGTTAGAAGGTTGCACCTGAGGACCATAGAGAAATTGTTTACGTAAACCTAATGGTCAAAACCCCTATGTTTGAAAGCCTCTGATGGTCACTTACTTATCTTATCTTTTGAAAACCTTGACACTATTTTTAGAGACATTTTTAAACAGACCACAATAGCATGGCTGGGTCCCACCTGTCCTTGCTAGATGCTTTAGGGGAGGAGCATTCCATAAACCATTGCAAACTCAGAACAACTATTGTCAAGTTCATGACTGAGGGTTTAGGGAGGAGCATACCAGCACAGACAAATAGCATGTCTCAGTCCCACCTGTCAAACAGGTGGTCAAAATGTTTCATATATATAAGATTGATTGGTTATGGGGTCAGGGTTAAAGTTAATGGGTTCACGGAGGGGTATGGGGAGAGATGGGGTCACAGAGGTCACGGGGAGTGGGAGGGAAAGGGGCAGGGAAAAGGGCGGGGAAAAGGGTGCAATGGTTACCACCTGTCAAAATGAAAAAGGAGCAGGGCTTAATCGGCTCAGCCAATAGGAAGGCTCGTTTCCAACTGTCAAACTGGTCATGATGTTTTGACTGTTTGATGACAGACTGGTTCTATATCTCAATTACATGTAACCAAAAATGTTTCTAACTAGACCCAAAAGTGTACTTATTGAAACCATAAAATAGGGTTTCCCTATGGGGACAAACAATCCCTTTTTGGATTTGTTTTTATGTACTTTGTAATATTATTCATTACAATAAAAAGAAAAATGAAAACTGTAACACGGCTTTTTAACATATTAGTCCCAGCACTGCTTATTTGTGTCATCTTTTTATTAAATATTGTAGCTCACAGTACCTCTGTCTCTGTTTGCTTGTATGCCCTCTGAATTAGTGCTAATAACCATCCTCAAGTCTATTTCCTTTCAATTCTGTGTCTCTCTCTTTGTCTCTCAACCTCATCAGTGTCTCAGTGTGTCTGTTTGTTGCTATCAGTGTTTTTGTGCTAACATGTGTTGATGTCCTCCTGCATCTGGTTATCTGTCACTCTTTCTATCTCCATTCTGTCATTTGTTTTTCTCTTCATTCTCTATTTTACTCTATTTTCTGTCTAGCTTTTGTATTCTTTCTTTATATCTCCCATTTTTCATACTTTCTCTTTAAGCTCAGACATGTATCATATTATCTTTTCTCTTCCCAGAGTATGAAATGTGGTCTGTATGATAGTGTCTGATCAAGTGGGAAGAGTACTGTAGCTTGTCTTAGAAGGCCAAGAGTGCAGCACAACTGTTGCCTAAAGACAGCTTAAATAATGTAAAGTTGCAATCAAAATGAGTCAACCCCAATTGCAAAACAGGTGTTTGATATCAAACAAAAGCAATTGAAATAGCTCAACACAACGAATGCTTCAAGTGGATTCCCCAACTGAAAATGCAACTTACAATTATTCAATCCCCTGAAGAGAACTCCTCACAACAGCACAAACATGCAAAACACGTTTTGTCTTAAGCACACCTGATGCAATTAAACAAGGGCTTCATTAGTTTGCACCAGGTGGTGCTTGAACTGGATCACATGAAATACCTGAACTGGCTAGGGTTTTTTTAAGAGTCATGTTTCACTGCATGTTGGAAAGAGAACAGATCATCACCTTTCACAAACAAGAAACAGGATTCAAAAGATAGCGAAGCCACTGAATTATCCCAGAGACACCGTTGGAAGCAAAGTTTGCAAGTGAACAGATAAAGGAACGGTGGTTAAACTACCTGGATGGTGCAGAAAAAGGAAGCTATCAATGGCTGCAAATACATTCCTGAGACAACAGATTGTGATAAACCCTACCGTGATTGCAAAAGACCTGAAGCAAGACATGGTGGCAACAGGCACTGGGGTTTCAGTAAGCACAGTAAGACACATACAGTACTAAGTGCAAATGGTTTGCATGCTAGGACTCCCAAGATGTACACCACTACTGACCCAAAAGGTCAAGAACATTTGGCTCTAATATGCTAAAAATCATATAACGAAGCCACAGAGGTTTTGGGATTCTGTTCTGTGAAGCGATTAAACATAACTGGAACTTCACAGCGGTGTGGAGGAAGAATGACGCATATGCTGAAAAGAACACTCTGTCCACAGTCAAGCATGGTGGTGGCATGGTGATGCTCTGGGGCTGCATTGCATCCTCTGACACAGGAAACCTGAAGCAAGATTGATTCATTGAAGTATCAGGAAATCCTATGAGAAAACTTCACGCCATCTCTGAGGAAGCTGAAACTTGGGCATCATTGGATCTTTCAACAGAACAATGATCTCAAGTAAGGGCGTAGGAATGAGTTTGATATTGTGGGACACACACCATATATTTTTCACAAATTTGACTCAAAGCCATGAGACTACACTTACTGTACATCAAGCTTATGAAGGGCTAATCTTCTACATCTTTTTCACCTGTCGGTCTGCTCCTGTCTCTCTTTGTCTGCCTGTCTCAACCATTTGATGATCCTCCTGCATGATGTACAACATTAGCATTCAGATAACACCATAAATAACCAATAACTCAAAAAAATAGAACAGTATCAGAACTGGACATGACAAAAAAAAAAGGCAAAAAATGTATTATGGTTTTGACACAGAGTGACTATTTAATATGTAAGATTTCAAAGCACTGATTTGCAGATTCAAAAATACTCACACACTGACATCTCTGTACACAGCAGACAAAATGTTATCACTTAAGCCTTTTTAAGAACTCACCTCGGGCCCTGAACCTTCCTCTCCTGTCTTCATACTGCTGCCTTCCTGCTCCTAAAAATACAATATGGTTGCTGTGAGTCATGTCTAAGGTAAAGCTACTGAACCCACGAAGAGACCATTTCAAAACTACAAAATGAAAATTCAATTAGTAATAACTGGTTTCCAGCATGTGATCTGCCATATGGTGATGGGGTGTCCTGGTGCACTAATGAGTCCATTAAATGTACTATGCATGTTAACATTTAGTCCTGGTGCACTAATGAGTCCATTAAATGTACTATGTATGTTAACATTTAGTCCTGGTGCACTAATGAGTCCATTAAATGTACTATGTATGTTAACATTTAGTCCTGGTGGACTAAAGAGTCCATTAAATGTACTATGTATGTTAACATTTAGTTCTGGTGCACTAATGAGTCCATTAAATGTACTATGTATGTTAACATTTAGTCCTGGTGCACTAATGAGTCCATTAAATGTACTATGTATGTTAACATTTAGTCCTGGTGCACTAATGAGTCCATTAAATGTACTATGTATGTTAACATTTAGTCCTGGTGCACTAATGAGTCCATTAAATGTACTATGTATGTTAATATTTAGTCCTGGTGTACTAATGAATCCATTAAATGTACTATGTATGTTAACATTAAGGCCCTGTCCCATTTCTCCCCCCTTAACACTTCCACTTAGTTTTGAGTGCCCTCCACAGTTAAGTCCCCTCGACGAGGGAAGTGGAGGTAAAGATCTTTCCCTATGAAATGGGACATCACTATATGCAAATTAGTGTGGCGAACGTGCTGCGCGTGCCTGCTACTATTTCATTTTCATTCATGAAAATGCCGGTT
>JACXGM010029660.1:0-13586 GCA_016801145.1 Umbra pygmaea
ATATATGCCCTGCTATACCATGCCTGGGAGTATCCATATATATGCCCTGCTATATCCTGCCTGGGAGTATCCATATGTATGCCCTGCTATACCCTGCCTGGGAGTATCCATATGTATGCCCTGCTATATCCTGCCTGGGAGTATCCATATATATGCCCTGTTATACCCTGCCTGGGAGTATCCATATCTATGCCCTGTTATACCCTGCCTGGGAGTATCCATATATATGCCCTGCTATACCATGCCTGGGAGTATCCATATATATGCCCTGCTATATCCTGCCTGGGAGTATCCATATGTATGCCCTGCTATACCCTGCCTGGGAGTATCCATATGTATGCCCTGCTATATCCTGCCTGGGAGTATCCATATATATGCCCAAACTGGTAACCTGTTTTAGACCAGGTCTATTCCTGCACAAAGGATTCATAGGCTTTTTTGGTTGACTAGTAGTCAGAGAATTTATAACATCCATTCAGGAATACAGGGTGGTTTTTCAAATAGCATTCTGTTTGCATAGTTCACCTGTTTGAATATCATGCTTGAAAAAATCTCTGATTTCAAGGTAAAATTTTGTAGAGTAGCTGCACAAACTGTATTTGTTGATATTTTCAAGATAAGAAAAATTGATTTAGATGGGACAATAATTTCCAAGACGATGCAGTGCTAATTTTGAAATTTGAATAGGATTTACAACGAGGACACACCACAGTGTTTGTAAATGGACATGTGTCAGTCCACCTTTCATAGAAATAATCTATTTTAACAAAACACTGCATAGTGTCGGGAATCACACTGTAGCTTTTTCATATTTTAACAATATAAAGATATACAGTTTGTACACGTTTGCAACGTGTTCACTGATAGAGAAATTAAATCCGTTCTCACCGGCACAACATTCTAGAAAAATACCCTTTATACTCAGTTCTAAAGAAAATCACTTCTCTTAACTTTCAATAGAAAAGTGGAGCGTAGGGAGAGGACCATTGTGAACATTGTAAGGACTTCAGTGTGATGTGATTCTTATAACCACCCTCCCGGTACTAACCACCACAGCTGGCCCTTATTCTGATACTGTGATAAAGAAGACAAGCATTTCACCTGGCAGACAACATGCTTCTCGTAGCAGAGCCCTTTATCTCCACAGTTTGATAAGGCATCATCCAGTCCTACACCACAGCAGCCAAAAGATCCAGAGACTGAGGCCAGCCTCGGCACCCCCCACACCAGAGGCCCCGGTAAACCGATAAGACCGACCAATCACAGTCGGGCCCAGCCACAACTGTCGGAGAGCGGGGCTCCCAAACGAGGACGGGGGAAGAAGGGGGAGATGACGAGATTAGGGCAAGGATGGAGAGAATGACAGGAACGGAAAAAAAAAAAGATTTTGGGCTCGCGGAGAGAGAGGCGAATTAGTGGCGTTACTACATGCTAGACGTTAAATAAATCAGCCGAGCACATAAACAGCTCGCTTCGGTAGTATGCCCATGGGAGAGAGGGCAGAGCCAGACCACAGAGACGAGAGAGAGACGAGACAGAGAGAGAGACAGAGAGAGAGACAGAGAGAGAGACAGAGAGAGAGACAGAGAGAGAGACAGAGAGAGAGACAGAGAGAGAAGACAAAAGTGAGTGGAAACAGAGAGAGGGGAAGAAATTAAAGAGAAATGAAGGGAGAATGTATAAAAACAGGAGGGTGACAAGAAAAAGTGACAAGAACACAGCGAGGTTGGAGGACAACACCAACAGTGATAAAAAAAGAGGTGAAGTCAGAGAGTTTAAAGGCTGAGAGGTGGAGAAGGGTGTGTTTACAGACGGTGAGACAGGGTTTAGAGGCTGTGTTTACAGACAACATTATCCAATTCTCCACTGTGTATCCCATGGATATAGGATTTACTTTCTTTCCTTTTGAAGGGAGTAGAGGAAATCCAACAAATTCCCTATAGGGAGTTAGTCTGGAAATAAGAATATAATCTGCAGGGGGAAGAAAACAACATTTGTAGATATTAGCCCGCTCTGGCAGAAGAAAATTAGTTGCTAATTCCCAAGAAGAATGTGCTAGTGAGAGAAAAAGCCCTCACCGAAAAGAACATGAGCTGACTGTCTACACAACAAAATATACTGTGCAATTAACCATTCTGAAAACTCACAGCTAGTCCTACTAAAAAACGAGGTTTGTTTTCTAAATGAATGCGCTCGGTTTGCTAACTCGGGCTACTTATCCGTTCATCTGCTGGTGAGTGATGCCAAGAGCACATTATGCTGTCACTGCTCGGTGTGAAAACCCAGCCAGCGCCTCGGCTTTGCATACTGAAGCATCGCATGATGGCGTTGCCACGTAGCCAATCCCAACTCTTCTTCTGAAGGACCGAGAAATGACAAAGCCACTGGGAGACGGTGAACGTGGAAAAGGTTCAAAGGAGGTGAGGACTGAGGCCAATGAGGTGGTACAGAGAGAAGTGGGGGGATTGGCGAAAACAAACCAAGGGATATGAAGCAACAGACAGAATTTAAAAGCAAGAGGAAAAGGTGATAATGGGTGACAAAACGAAAACAAATAAAATGGCAGAGAACGGCAAAGGACATGAAGAAGACGGAAGAGAGAGAGAGGGGAGGATGTGAAGAGATGTGTGAGAGGTGGGGGGGTGGGTAACGACGGGGACGGTAAGTGGAGGAGACAGGCCTTTCAATATTCAGAGCGAGGCGTCCACTGAAAGGACTTGACTGGCTTCGTACACTCTCTCACTGGAGACTCACGTGGGCTACTGGGGGCTGTCTGAACACACACACATTCACATGCTGCTTTTCTTCCAGGCAAACACAGTGGTGAATAATACGGTGCTTATCTAATGGCAATGCTCCCCACCAACATGGAAAACACGCTTTACATAGGACAAAACATTTACGAATAAAACATTGTTTCTTCCGTTGTTCTAACAGTCCATTGGCCACCACCTAACTTCTTTCTTTTAACAAGTTCTCATCCTTCCCTACAGCTCTCCTTTCCGCTTAGATCATATGGGAGGGTCGTGGTTCGAAACCGGCCCGGAAAGCTTGAGCAGAAACAAATCATCTGTCTGATACAGATTTAAGTGTGTAACTGTGGACTGTGTGTGTGTGTGTGTGTGTGTGTGTGTCTGTGTGTGTATATGTAATAGACAGTCCCAGGACATTGATTCTCCACCCGGTACAGCCAAAAGTGGACTGGCCACCCCCTTGAGTCTGGCCCCTCTCTAGCTTTCTTCCTAGGTTCCACGTACTAGGGAGTTTTTCCTCGCCACTGTTCATCACTTGTTGTTGCTTGCTCTTTGGGGTTTTGACCAGATATCTATCAAAGCACTTTGTGACAACTGTTGTGAAATAGGCTTTATAAAATAAATGTGCTGTTGTGAAATAGGCTTTATAAAATAAATGTGCTTGCTTGTAGACAGTCACATGACATCCTTATTTCAAAAGATACTGATAAGCACTTAAAACACAGTATATCTTAACCACCAGCACTGCTGCTCTGTCTTGACAAAAAACACCAAACATGCAAATACAGTACATACCAACGAATATTGACTAATACACAAATCCATTGAACAATATTTTTTTACATATCCTCATTAAACAAGAACCTGGGAGCCACAAGGGTTCACCGTGCGAGGAGGCACCCTCAGGGATTTATCTGACAAACCGTTAGGTTACTGCTTGGATGCTCAGTACACCAGGATACCTGCCTACACCTGGTTTGCTGACATCCACACACGCTACACTAGATGCACATATGATAGATTTGCAGTATAAGCTACACATGGCTTCTTGTTTTCAGAGTTTGGGAAGAAAGAGAGAGGAAATAGAGTTCGGATTCTCCAGAACCTTATAAGCCGAAACATGCACCCTGTGGTCTTGACTACACAGGGGACAGCTGTATGCTGTAGAGTTCAGGACGGCCACCCATATACATGTACACACGCACGCACGCACGCGCGCACGCACGCACGCACGCGCACACACACACACACACGCACACACACGCACACACAGTCTTTAGTACCTATCTAAGTGAGGACTTGAGAAAGAGGTTTGACTATGTTCTCTATTTCCTAGCCCTAAACCTAACCTTGACTCTAACCCTAACCTTAACCATACCTTTACCCTAACTTCAGTATCCCACATTTAGTGTCTAAAATTAAACTTTCAATAATACCTAACCCTAACCCTAACTGGCAATGCCTAAACCTTTGCTTACCACTGGGGGTTGTTGAGCTCCAGCTGGTCTGGCTGGCCTAACGTGAAGAGGTTTGATCTGGTCTGATCTGTGAGTCAGAAGGTCTGTCAGAGACCTCCAGACCCCAACCAGCTGACCTAGGGTGTTGGCACAGTAACTGCAGTGTGGGCAGATATACCCCCCCCCATGTGCCTAGCCAGCGAGCTCCTCCTCCTGACACTGGGAAACGCGCTGTGGTGAAGCCCTGTGAGACTTATCAGATCATACTGCCCAGAGCTGAGGAAGAAGAATGAAAACACCTGCTTTAAAGGATGAAGAGGACAAGACCAAGCAGCTCCACTTGGTTGGAGGCGTATCCGCCGACATAGAATGGATACGGTGGTTCAAGGCTACACCCGATTGTTCCTCAGCCCTTACCCATGACTCAGTCACGCTGACATTTTCGCATGTTTCCGATCGATGCCGGCTGACAAGAACATTGTTCAGTGCTGTGTTCCCTGAGCTGCTGTCTTTATACCACAATGTGCCAATTCAATTGGGCTGCCATCCCCTTTATACAAATAAAATAAGTATTTTTTCAAAAGAGTGAATACCGTATGCAGAAAGAATGGAGTGCTGGAATAGACATGGCCATGCAATTATACAGGTTACTTTAATAAAAACATTTAATCAAAGGAAAACTTTCACTTTTAAATGGAGAAAAAAGATGAATGAATATTCAACATTTTGAATATCTGGAGGGGTGTTTTAGGCAAAATGTTGGATTATAATCTTAAACCATGGTAGAGTTCAACCAACCGAGTTCTGTTTCATAGTAATTATTGTTGCCTGTGTGTTTCACTGATTGCACAATCAGTGGAACGTTCTGTACAAACAAACAACATATTTTTCTTGTAAAATCCATGGATTAGGGTAGGGGTTTCCAACCCGGTTCCTGGAGAGCTACCATCCTGTAGGTTCACTCCAACCCTAGGTAAATATAGACTAATTCAGATTATTAACCTTCTAATTACTAGTATCCGGTGTGCTAAATTAGGGTTGGAGTGAAAACAACAGAGTTGGAGACTCAAGTCACTGACTCGACTTAGTCGCACTTAAGTCAGAAATAAATTGGGACTTTTTTAAAGTCTTGGACAGTAAATATAGAATAGCTAAAACCTGCCTTTACGCCAGTGGCGGCTGCTAGTCTTTCAAAGAGGGGATGTTCATTTTCGGCCTACATCATAAAACTTTATTCATACGTAAATTCTGCCCTACGTTCCTTTTCAAGAAAATGCTCTGGGACCCTGTTGTACCAACTAGGCATTTTTTCCAGTGACTTGATCAGTGTCCTCACAATGGCCAGCAGAGCTAGGCTGCTTAAACGGCCTTGGCCGTTGCGGGTGTAGGACTTGAGCTGCTTTAAACAGGAGAAGCTCCTTTCTACACCTGCAGATGTAGCTCCAATATTTGCCACTAATGAGAACAGTTTGTAAAGCTGAGGCATTACACTGTCCAACTCCATGTCTTTAAGGAACACCAACTAATCACACAGCTTTCCCCTGTTACTTGAAGTTCAGTCTCACTGAATCAAAGTGATGGCCATAACATTTCAGGACACTTTGAATAACCTCCTCTAGGAAACACTTGTCTCATGTCATCAAATTTCCCTGGAATGACTAATTATAAGAATAGCATCATTTCCAAATTTGAAAAACATTGAGGAATCAGCTCCAAGATGTTATCAAGGATGGTCATGTACAGATTTCTGTAGTGCTCAAGGGGTTCCTGCAATTGGGTCAGACGGCACTTTTTCATGGGCTCATCTCGTGGGTCTGATGTGAGATCTGCTGCTTTGGCATAAACAGCTTGGAAAGCCCCCTCTGACCTCTTGTCAATTCTTTAAATTTCAGTAGAGAAAATCCATAGCCGTCTGCTGGACAGTATCAAAGACCAAATAAATAAAAGTATTTCACCAAATTGAAAAATAAGTAAACTCTTTCAAATAGTTGCATCTTTTGGTTATATTTTTCTTCAGTCGCTATATAATGAAGAATTGTTGAGACCAATCAATTATTAATAAGCTCAACAGGGGAGATGGATTGGAACAGCTGGGGGAGATGGATTCCACTTTACAATGGCGCAAGCACATGTCTAGGTGCCCAAACCTCTGTGGCTAAGTGTTGAAGTGTGTCTCTCTCACTTGTTAACAGCGTAAAGCAACGAGGCATGCTGTGTCACAAGGTTTTACACCCCTCCCAACTCACTGCCGCTCTAAATACAACTTTGTAAAATACAGCAAATATACTCAAATGAATGGATGTTCTACTACAACAGACCACTGATGTGGTAAACAATACATTTAAAACATTGCAGGGTATGCGATGAGATTCATCTTTTACAAAAGAAAAAGGTCACAGGTGGGAAACTGAACTTCACCCATAAAAAAGCGTAAGTAAAATGCTAAAACATGGGTCTGTAGAAACGATAACTACTCTCAAATCTGTAGACAGAGATAGTGTTAAAACAACCATCCAAGATGTAACTCCTGGAAAATCTCTCATCTGGTGGTTGATACCCGTGATGAACTGCAGTAATCTTGTACTTGTTAAATATGAATTATATAGTTTAAGAACAGTTTAACAGAGGGGAGTCCTAAAGGCTCCACTTACCAAGCTTGTCAAGCCTAACTGTACATAGACAACATGACTGGACAATAAAAATCACAGGGCGGGGCCTGCATCATGTACGGTCGTGGCCAAAAGTATTTGTCTGCACAAAGATTGCTGCTTCAAGGTTCTTGGATCTTTTTGTCAGTAGTTACTATGGTATGCTGTAGTATAATTACAAGCATTCCATAAGTGTCAAAGGTTTTATTAGATTAGGTTTATGCAAGGAGTCAATAGTTGCCCTCTTATTCAAGACCTCTACGATCCGCTCTGGCATGTTGTCACTTAACGTCTGAGCCACATCCTGACTGATGGCAGCCCATTCTTGCATGATCAATGCTTGGAGTTTGTCAGAATTTGTGGGGGTCTTCTCCCCGCCTCGAGAATTGACCACAAGTTCTCAATGGGATTAAGGTCTGGGGAGTTTCCTGGCCATGCACCCAAAATTTCAATGTTTTGTTTCCTGAACCACATCGTTATCAATTTTGCATAATGGCAAGGTGCTCCATCATGCTGGAAAAGGCATTGTTCGTCACCAAACTGTTCTTGGATGGTTGGGAGAAGTTCCTCTCGGAGGATGTGTTTGTACCATTCTTTATTCATGGCTGTGTTCTTAGGCAAAATTGTGAATGAGCCCACAGTTTTTCCTGGAGAGAGAAGTAGCTTCTTTGTTGCCCTTCTTGACACCAGGCCTTCCTCCAAAGTCTTTGCCTCACTGTGCGTGCAGATGCACTCACACCTGCCTGCTGCCTTCCTGAGCAAGCTCTGCACTAGTGGTGCCCTGATCCCACAGCTGAATAAACTTAAGGAGATGGTGCTTGCTTGACTTTCTTGGGTGTTCTTCACAATAATCGTACCTCTCTCCTTGAAGTTCTTGATGATCCAATGAATGGTGGATATAGGTGCAAGCTTACGAGCAGCAATATCCTTGCCTGTGAAGCCCTTTTTGTGCAAAGCTACAATGACGGCACATGTTATCTTGCAGGTAACCATGGTTGACAGAGAAAGAACAAAGATGTCAAGTATCACCCTCCTTTTAAAGCTTCCAGTCTGTTATTCTAACTCAGTCAGCATGACAGAATGATCTGCAGCCTTGTCCTCATCAGCACTCTCACCTGTGTTAACGACAAGATGGCAGCTAGTCCTTTTGTGGCAGGGCTGAAATGCATTGGAATTGTTTTTTTGGGGGATTAAGTTCATTTTCATGGCAAAGGCAGACTTCTTTGCAATTCATCTGATCACTCTTCATGACATTCTGGAGTATATGTAAATTGCCATCATGAACACTGAGGCAGCAGACTTTGTGAAAATTAGTATTTGTGGCATTCTCAAAACTTTTGGCCACGACTGTAGTCTACCACTATGCAACTGCAAACCAAATTAACAGGGTGTTTTTTATTGGTTCATTACAGGTGAATATTTTGGATTAAGTTGGAATATCAACCAAATGTTATTCTATTTCCACATTTTCAGGACCACAATTGACTCTGTACTCCCAGACAGGCAGACGGTGACACTCTATGTTGGAGCAAGCAGTTTGCTAATTCCCGACAGTTGATTTGACTGAAACACCCGATTGTTTTTATGCAATACAAGCTGTCAGATAATGAAACTTTCATTGTAGGCTGCTACATTAATTTACCGCTTTTAGTTTGGTTCTGTCAGGAGCAGTGTTCACACTTTCAGAATGTGGCAATGTGAAGCATGTGAGCTACAGTACAGTGAGGGAAAAATGTTTTGATCCCCTGCTGATTTTATACGATTGCCCACTGACAAAGAAATTATCAGTCTATAATTTTAATGGTAGGTTTATTTAAACAGTGAGAGACAGAAAAACAACAACAGAAATGCAGAAAAACACATTTCAAAAAAGTTATTAATTGATTTGCAGTACAATGAGTGATATAAGTATTTGTTGATGCAAAAGAGCTCGATTTTGGTCTCATCTGACCACAACACTTTCACCAAGTTCTCCTCTGTATCATTCAGATGTTCATTGGCAAACATCAGACAGGCCTGTACATGTGCTTTCTTGATCAGGGGGACCTTAATAACATTTTTAATGCATTTTTCTGGATTTTTTGTTGTTGTTATTCTGCCTCTCACTCTTCAAATAAACCTACCATTAAAATTATAGACTGATAATTTGTTTGTCGGTGGTCAAATGTACAAAATCAGCAGGGGATCAAATAATTTTTTTCCCTCACTGTATCTGTGCATGTCCTTTGATTTCGATGCATCTGATTGGTCAAAACAGACAGAGCCTGATGCAGAGTACAGAGAGATTGTGCAGGTTTATAAATCATGTGGCAAATCAGTGTGGGACACTGGGTCTCTTCTTTTAAAGCCTTACAGTATTTTTAAATAATATTTAATATAGTAAATAATCTCAATTAAAACTGCAGTGGCGATATGTATTCCGGCAGCTCTGGATTGATTAAACTGCTCACATGAAATCAGCAGCTTTCAATATATGGACGCATCATGCAAAAACACCACATAACAAAAACAACATCCCTTTTAGAAGGCCCAGTTTCAGATGACATCTGTCTTTGAATTACTCTGAAGCCTAACACAATATGCAGGACACACACAATATGAATAACATTTTTTAGTAAAATAAAGTAAAATATAAGTTTTACCCACATTTATGATAATACAATTCCTGCATACCTTCTGCTTTGTCAAACATCTATCCAAAATAAATAATTATATGTTTTATCTTTACAAACTTTCACTCAGGTTGCACATAGCCTATTGCTAGGGCGTCAGTAAACACAGTCTGTTACCGACTGAAATGTTGTCAACTTTTGATATAAACAGCCACAGAAGTCCAGACTGCACAAATTCTGAACCACAGACAGCGTACACAATGTTTACAGTAAAACATCAATGTGGGATCCAGTATTAGTGTATGAACTACTTCTGTGTTTTTCAGCAAACTAGATGGTCCTGTAGCTATTTGAACAACATTGCAGTTTTGATTCCACTCAGTATTTGGGTCAGAATATTGAGGGCAGTGTAGTGTAATGTAGTGTACAGAATACCGTAGACTATATCAGACTATACTACTCTGGAGGGAAGGGGGGTTGGATACACCAAACTGACAGGTTGTGTAACAGTGAGATGTTGCATAACCGCGGGGAGAATGTACCTGCTTTGACAGCAGAGGTCCTAGCACCCAGTACCCACTGCTAGTTTCGTCGCTGATCAGCACAATCGCGAACGCGAGAATTCATACAAATGCATTGTGCAATGCAGGCAAACACAATGAGACAAAAAGGTATGTGCTGCATGTCGGTAACCCAAAGAAACCCCACAGACCCCAATGCAATTAATCACACACACACATCCATGAACACAAAGCATGTATATAGAGGACCGGAGCTGAAAACCACACTGTCAGTAGAACACTTTCCCTCTCACAGGTTCTGACAGAACCTGCAGCAGGGGCCGGTTTGGACCGGGACAAAGGTGGGGTTGATGGGGGGAGGACAGAACGTGGCGACAGGGACAACGATGAGGAAGCCGGAGGAGATAAGGAGAGTGACAGAGAGGGAGAGACGGAAGACGATTATGATGACAGTGCTGTCCAGAGTGTGGCCTGTAGGAGAGAGTTGAGAGGAAGAGAGAGTGAGACAGGGAGAAGAGAAAAAAAGAGAGTGCCCGAACTTCCAGAGCGATGAGGGGTTGAGATTAGCCAGGCTGTCGGCAGCATCGGGCGCAGCGGCACTGAAACCGCCTCAAACCGGTCTCCTTCTGAAAGGACCAGACACGGCTTTGTTGCCAGCCTGAGCCCTGCTGAACGTCAGAGCCGATGCCTGTGCCAGACACCCCTGATGGCCAGCACAGAATCATCTCACTGACGCTCAGTCTCCAAAAACCCCTCTACCACGCCAAGCAAAGCACTCTCCATCCAGGTGGCTCGCAATCCAGTGTCCCGCTTTCGCCACCAGATGCACACACCCACTGCGGCGCCAATCAAACTGTCAATGCCTAGGCGGCTCAACGCCACGACGACAGGGCGCTTATTACCCTGACGCTGTTGCACATCTGGAGTTTATAGTTGTGTTCTCTTTGCTCTAGGAAAAAATCACTCCACTGAATCTCTGAGTGTTGGGGGCATGTTACAGGAAGGCGAGGGGGATAGGATGGTGTTTCGGGGGAGTTCTTGGCTGGCAGTGGGGGCTGTAGTATCCCTGAAGCTTTACTGAGGGGAAGTGTGGGAGAGAGGGGAGTGTGCGATATCGCGGCAAGAGCAGGTGGTGTGGGATCAGCGGAACGGGGGGGGGGGGCGCCTTCAGTGTCTCAGGCTCCGTCTGCGGGGTTTTTCCGATGATACGGGCATAAGAAAAAGAATGGCAGTGTTGGCTAGCGCTCGTAAGACTGCTGGCATGGCTGACTAGCTGGGTGGGGTGTGTGGAGCAGAGATGGATGGGTTTGCAGGGGGGGCTTTGTGTGTACATTTGTTCAAAGGGTTGCACTCTTAAGCATTTCTGAGTGGTTCAATTTCGATCACATTGACTAACACCTGCGGCTGGAGCGTGCTGAATTTCTCCATGGCAACCAGTGACAGTAGGCCTTCGAAATCTGGGGTTTATGATTTCATGATATGGGAGTGAAGAGGCTTTCATGGGTGGACTATCTTATGTGTCTCCACAATGTACTGTGTATTTTTCTTGACCATGTATGGTCTTTTGGTAGAGGCACTGAAGCGTATTCAGGTCTTGTCTTGGGCCTGTGCTTTCTATTTGGAGCAATTAGTTTGCTCGTGACACTCGGAAGCTTTAGAAGCAGAAAATCAGCTTTAACTTTAACAACACCCCAAGGACCATTAGAGAACAGTACTTACAGGGATAAAGCTGTGCTCATACAGACATTATCTTTGCTTAATTCGGTTGACAGCCATTGACACGTTGTTGTTGATTATGAGACCTATTCATTGATTTAACTGGCTTCAAACCCAGCGTACACTCTGAAATGATAAGGTTCTTCATTTAAACTGATAGGTTTTCTCATTTAAATTGATGAGGGCCCACTAGAAAGTCTTCCGAGAACATTTTAAACGGTCTCTACAAATAATTCCTTTTGAATGGTTCCAAAAAACTATTTACAGGGGTTCCACCAGAGTTTCAAAATATACCGTTTTAACGATGCCAATCTACTGTTTGTAACTCAAATAATATTTTTTGTTAGAGTGAAGTGGAATTGTCCTTGAGCTTTTGAGGTATGTTTTTAACAATATATCTGGGGCCACATGGTCATTTAATTGAAGCTATTCTACCAGCAAATTAGCACAACAGCTGCTTGGAAAATCAATGTTGGAGGCCCTTGACGGAGACCTTCAAAACACCCTGGAGAAAACGTCCGTGGCGAGGTGACATAACAAAGCTTCAATATTTTACTCTCTGAGTCACTTGATGTAACATATCCTCGATTGGACCAACCGTACATGGACAGCCGCACGTTAACAGGAGACTAATCTGAATTCATTATTGTTAGTTGTGTAGCGAAGTTGTGTCACGTTGATATAAGAAGGTGAGAGGAGGAGATCATTCCCACTATCAAACCACACACCACAGGTTTGAACTAATGAAGAAGGGTCGCGTTAAACCATCCATTTGCATAATCCACCGCAGCTCACGCCCACACAAACACTCAGAGTCACACCAAATCCACAGATGTAATCCACAGATGTACTGTACTACAAACTTGATGCGACTCAAAGCCGTTGAGATCATATGCACGAACCAGACATACCGGCAAATATCCTAGACACGGATGTGATTATGACCGGTATAAATAAATAGACGAGCAAAGTCACACACGCAAACACATACACTCGCTTCCTGCCCTACTCAGATGCCCTTTGATGTTGTCCCCACAGTCGCTGTAGGGCAGTATGAACCCTGGGCACTGGTGTAAGTCTCAATGTGGCACATTGGCAAAACACCATATGCCACTAATGTTATTTGGCCAATATGCAGCTTCAATACTTGTGTTAACAAAAGCCACAAGGCATCTGAAGAGATGCTGTGGAAAAGAAATGAAACCAGACCCCCAGTTTGGGAAACACTGAGCTAGGCTATACCGAGTCTGTATTGAATTCCACAAACCTCCTTAAATGGATCAATTGACATGTTCCTAATACTTAATACTAGCATTGCAAATTACTCCAATCACACAATAATAGGTCCAAGAATGAAGGATGAAACTAAAGTTGTAACAGCTATGTGGAAGTACAAATACAGTATGTGTTAAGCTTTGGTAATACCTGGTGTACTTGACTTTAGTTGGCTTAGGTTACCCCCAGATAAATGTGATCCATGTTCTGATGTGGTGGACTGGACTGGAACATAAATATTCATATTCTGAATTTACTGATTAACTGTGAAGGTTCATAGGCGTTAACATGCTGCACACCTGTGGCATCAATTGCCAAACAACCAGTTGAAAATATGAATATATTAGTACAATAAACACCCAGGATGAACATCGGTGTTGAAACTGTAGACTTGGATAACGTCTACAGTAGGGCTGGGCGATAAAACGATAACAATATGTCTCGCGATAGACGCGTAATCAATATCAATATAAAATGCGTTCGATAAAACGTTCGATAAATTCCTTTGCTTCGTCGGAAAAAAACAGCGGTTGCGAAGCAATTTCGGTTGCATAAACAAAGGCACTCTCGCTCTGGTAACCTAGCAACGTAGCAAGTGACACGC
>JACXGM010029661.1:0-13586 GCA_016801145.1 Umbra pygmaea
CCTGAAATACAGGGACATTAGCTGCTTCTGTCAGGCTGCTGAGGGGGTGTTTGATTGCTCATGCCACAGTCTACAGGAGGTTATCCTAGTGGCAACGGAACAAGCAGAGAAAACTCTGGATGTCAGACCAGATGTCATTCAACAACACCACAGTGGGCAGTGGTGTGTTGTGCACTATGATAATGATCCTTATCCAGGCATAATACTGGAGGTGGAGGAACACAATGTTAAAGTGAAGTGCATGCACCAGAATGGCATCAATAATTTCTTCTGGCCAAGCCCCAGACAGGATGTGAACTGGTATGGGGATGATCAGATCATATGCCTAATCCCAGAGCCATTGCCAGTAAACAAGCGATCCGTTCGGATTGAACAGGGATTCTGGGAGTTCATCATGGGTCATCTGGATAACTATTAAGCCTGAGGTGTGTAATCACCCCACCCCTCACCCCACTGCATTGGTAATGGATGAGGAGTACCATGTCTGTACATAAGGGGACAGTTCTAAGTTAAAAGTTCAACATCTTACTATTATCATTAGTGGCATTAAAGTATTATTATTGCAGTATTAGCACATGAGTTTGACAATGTATTTTAATAGTAGTAGTATTAATAGTATATGAGTTTGACAATGTCCAATGTACTTGAAGGGACAGAGTGTTAATGATAGTCCTTGGCTTTGTACTAAATACACAATTTCGAATCTTTAATAAATAATTCATATTGAATGAACAATTGTTTGTGTTTTTTGCGCCACTGGTGTTGTATAGTGTCACTGGTGTTACTTTGTGCATTTTAGTCACATTTTATATATTATACTATATAAAATATTTACTATATATTATTTTTTTTACTTGGCTTTTGACTCAAGAGTTAAGATTTTAAGGATAACGATAGTATCATAACATTTTTCTGACTGTCCTGCAAACACTGTTGTTATTATAGCAAAAATTGTGTTAATGAGTAAATGCACACAATATCAATTTTCACAAACCTGATTAAAATAAATAAATAAATAATCTTCTATTTTTTTGGTATTATCATGATCCTGCTGTGCCTCAGAATTTATTAAGTAATAACATTACTAAAAAGCCTTACATATTGTTAATGGTATTAGGTAACACCAGTGACAAAAAGATGACACAAGCTTTTTTTAACTAAATATTAAAAAAAAATAATAATACATTAAGCTCTCATTTATGTGGATTCATAAAGCCAAAGGGTTAACCAATACTTTAACCTAAGTTTAAAAAGATGAAAGCTAAAAAAAAATTAAGTCATATTGTGACTTCAAAAGTGGGCATTTCTGTAGAATGACTCTCCTGTATTGTTTATTCTGGCCTGACCCCTGCCTGGTTTTCTTCAGTATGGTGTTTTTGATTATCCTTTGTACCTTCGCCTGATTCTTTACAGCTTTGGTTTTGGAAAAGACTGCCTGCTTTTTGGTTGCTGACCATTTGAGAATAAACCTTGGTGTTCTTTTATCTCTTTGGAGTACTACATTACACAAAACATTTGGCAAACTAAACAGAATTTGATTAAGTTTAGTGACAACATGTTACAATGTTTACATGTACAGTGTCTGGAAGGCTACTGTTTGTATTATTGCTTAACACAATTTTCACGATTGTAATTCAATTCTTGGATTTGATTTCAATCTTGATTCAATATTGACTCATTTGGATAAATACTAGTTGGCTGCCTACAGTATATAGACTGCATGTTAATATTCATCAGGAAAAAAATATATATCAGATAATGCTGTAAACATACAGAGAGAAATTATATATAATGCGGTTATAATTATAATTATGTAATACGTTTTGTCCCCCCCACTATTTCCCAATGTAAGATTTTGTTTTGCATTGCCTGCCTATCTCTGCCGATTTCGAAATCTCCAAATGAATCCATTCTGCAACTTTTAAATACATAATTATATTTTTTTAAATGAAAGTATAGGCTTAAGTGCAGGATCCAAAAGTTGGTTGTTTTGTCGCTATGGTTACACACACAGCGTTCGTTGGCTCGCGCACACCGCACTCTTCACTCGGACGCGCGCTTCAATCCGTTGCGTATACTCTTTGTTCTGGTGAAATCACAAAACATAATGCACACAAACGTGTCCCTGCTTGATATATACAACCACTGATGAACATAATCGGTTTTGATGAGGAAAAAAGCTATACGAGGAAAAAAAAACTATATGAATGCGGATTAGAACCCAGAACCTCTGACCTGGTTGGCGAAAATTCTACCACTGGACCATTAAGATATACATTGCACAAATAGGCGAAACGAGTCACACAAAAATTATCAGCACTGACAACATATATTTGTAACAACCGGACACAGGATGTAGAAAAATAGGCGTTTTAATATCAGGACACAACCTCAAGGAAGCAAAGGCACAGAAACTAATAGGCAGTTCAATAAACCCGGTCCAGGCGCAGGTCAGTCACATCAGATGGGCAGAGGTACAATTCCGAATTCCAATAAACGTAATAGGGAGACAGGCTCAGGTCAAAACACAGGAATCCACAGGTGAAGGTACAAGGCAGGAAACAAACTCTTAGTCGGGTGATGAGCAGCAAGGGACGGTACACACACACAGCAAGCTATGGTACAGGAGGCAGGCAGATCTCGGTGGTCAAAGGAGAAAATAGTCAGTACACGGTAATCCAGCAATATCATGAAAACGCTTAGGAAGTCTATGGAATAGTACAATACCTCGCAATGAGGCAGTCAAACAAACGAGCCTATATACTGAGTGGGTATGATAGCAGGTGTTCAGAATTCTGGTGATTGTGCTCTTGATAGAGTGCTGCATTCGTGTGACTGTGGAACTGGTGCGTTACCTTCCTCCCTGCAGGACACAATTGAAGCTGGGCTGTCGGATCTTACAGAGCCCCCCCCTCGACGGGCGGCTTCCGACGCCCCCACGGCACGAAGGGGAGGCCTCCCCCGTGGTCTCGGAGCAGGGCGTTCTGGATGGGCACGATGGAACGCCGCCACCAGATCGGGTTCCAAGACATCCCGCGCGGCCACACAAGACCTCTCCTCTGGCCCGTACCCCTCCCAATCTACGAGATATTGCAGCCCAGATCTCCTCCGCCGGGAGTCCACCAGGTCCCGGACCCCATATGCAGGTTCACCCCCGACGTCGAGCGGGGGAGGGGGCAGAAGGCGCGACATAGGCGGATGGAGAGGGCTGTAACAGACAGGCTTCAGCAAAGATACATGAAAGGAAGGTGACATACGAAAGTGGCGGGGCAGCTGCAGTCTGTATGTAACAGGGTTAATACGTCGCAACACCTTATAGGGGCCTATGTACCTGGGGTTAAGCTTAGTACAATGAGCCTTAAAACGGACATCCCTAGTTGACAACCATACCCTCTGCCCTGGATGAAAAATTATAGTAGGTCTCCGTCTCCGGTCCGCTTGTCCTTTCTGTCTTTGCGTAGCCCGATGCAGGTGTCGGTGAGCTTCATCCCAAACCTTGGAACTTCTCCCGAACCAGTCCTCCACGGCCACCACTTGACTGACTTCCGTGTCCCAAGGGAACAAGGGGGGCTGGTAACCTAGCACACACTGGAAGGGTGTTAAACGAAGAGATGCATGTAAAAAGGAATCTGGGCATATTCGACCCAAGGCAAATAACGACTCCAGTCAGGTTGTTGCGTGCTACAATGTTGTCTTAGAAATTTCCCTATTTCCTGATTTAGGCGTTCGGTTTGGCCGTTTGATTGAGGATGGTGTCCAGAAGATAGACTAACAGTGATACCTAACCTCTTCCAAAACATCTTCCATACCTGGGACGTGAATTGTGGCCCCCTGTCCGTCACTATATCCTCCGGCAGTCCAAACTGTCTGAAAACCTCCCTGAAAATACATTCTGCCGTTTCTAATGCTGTAGGCAGCTGCTTGACTGGGACCAAATGACACATTTTAGAAAATCTGTCAATCATGACAAGAACTGTTGTGTATCCTGATGAAATGGGAAGATCAGTTACAAAATCCATAGCTATGTGTGACCAGGGTCTTTGGGGAATAGGTAAGGGAACCAGTTTACCTGCCGGTAGCTGTGTGGTTGCTTTCGACTGGGCACAGATAGGGCAGGACATGACGTAATCAGCAATGTCTTCTCGCAGAGAGGCCCACCAATACTTCTTCTTGACAAGTTCCACTGTCTTGGTAATGCCTGGGTGTCCGGTCCCCAGTGACGTATGACACCACCGCATCAACTGTGGCCGTACAGTCGCCGGAACATAGACTTTGCCTGGTGGGGTGTCTGGAGGAGCAGGATCCATAGAAAGGGCATTAGTAATAACATCGTCTAATTCCCAGTGGACAGGTCTTACCAGACAAGCAGGCGGAAGGATAGTTTCGTGGTCCTGTGAGTTGTGCGACGGTTCGAACTGGCGTGACAGGGAATCCGCCTTAAAGTTCCTGGTACCTGGAAGATTTGACACTGAAAAGCAAAACCGGTTAAAGAACCGCGACCATCTAGCCTGATGAGCGGTTAGCCTTTTTGCCTTCTTGAGGTACTCAAGGTTTCGATGATCCGTTAACACAACAAATGGATGTTGCGCTCCTTCCAACCAATGCCTCCATTCCTCCAAGGCTAATTTGATGGCGAGCAATTCCCTATTCCCCACATCGTAATTCCTTTCCGACGGGGATAGCTTGCGCGAAAAGAACGCACAAGGATGCGTGATGTTTTTCTTGCCATGGGCCTGGGACAGAACTGCTCCCACACCAACTTCTGAGGCACCACTTCTACAACGAAAGGTAAGGAGGGATCGGGCTGACGTAGTACTGGGGCTGTGGTGAAACGTTGTTTCAGTGTTTGAAAGGCGGTGAGGGCAGGCTCCGTCCAAAACAGTTGTTTCCCCTTCTGTCCCGTCATAGCATGAAGCGGTGCTGCTATTGTGCTAAAGGCACGCACAAATCGCCTGTAATAATTGGCGAAGCCAATAAATCTTTGCAGTTCCTTTACTGTCTTCGGTTGTGGCCAACAACTAACGGCTTTTACCTTCCTGTCATCCATATGCACTCCCCCTGGGGTGAGAACACAACCTAAAAAGGACACAGTAGTCTTATGGAACTCGCTCTTCTCCGCCTTCACATATAATTGATGGTCTTGGAGTCATTGTAGCACTCTTTTTACATGTTGTACGTGTTCCTCGAGATTGGCGGAATATATCAGGATATCATCGATATAGATCACCACAAAGATGTCCAACATATCCTGGAAAATATCATTCATAAATGATTGGAATACAGCTGGGGCGTTAGTGAGTCTGTACGGCATCACTCTGTATTCATAATGTCCCTTATGGGTGATAAAAGCGGTTTTCCACTCATCTCCCTCCTTGATCCTTACCAAGTTATAGGCACTCCTTAAATCCAATTTTGTATATATTTTTTCCTGCCCGACCTGTTCAAGCGTGGATGGAATCAATGGTAAAGGGTATTGATGCTTTACTGTGACATCATTCAATGGTCGATAATCAATGCATGGGCGTAATCCTCCATCCTTTATTCCAATAAAAAGAAGCTACAAGCTACAGGGGATGTTGAAGGTCTGATGAACCCTTGTTGTAGTGATTCTTCAATGTAGTTATTCAGTGCCTCCTTTTCTGGTAACGATAATGGGTAGATGCGGCCTTTAGGAAAACTGTCTTCCGAAACCAATTCAATCGCACAATCCCATGGTCGATGCGGGGGAAGAGTGGTGGCTTTCTTCTTGGAAAATACTTGGGCATATGCGTTGTAGTCCGATGGCACATAGGTGGGGGGGCTGCATAGCACTCTTCCACAGAGGTGGCTCGAATGGGTACCTTCACACACTTAGACTGGCACTCTTCACTCCATGCTATGACTTCTCCTCTTTTTCAAGACAGTATAGGCTCATGCTTACTCAGCCAGGGATATCCCAGGACCACAGGCTCATGGGTGGAAGATAAAACGAGGAACTGGATTTCCTCCTTGTGTAACATACCTATACGCAGTGTAACTGGTGCAGTCTGGTGCGTTACATATCCAGATCCCAGGGGTTGGCCGTCCAGTGAGTTAAACCTTAATGGGGAAGATAAAGCAATCAAAGTTACCCCGAGGTCCTGTGCTAATGAGCAGTCCATAAAATTACCTGCTGCTCCTGAATCCACTAAGCCTGTGGTGTGAATGCTTTTCCCATTCCATGTAATGCAAACGGGTACATTTAACTGTTTATCCGATACCGTGACAGAAGTAGCCAGGCCTACCTGTAATGACGGCTGTTGGTTGCTCTTCCCCGCCTTTGCTGAGCGATGAGGGCACTGGCGCAGGTAGTGCCTTCCTTCCCTGCAGTAAAAACAGAGTTGTTCCTGGAGCCGGCGTTTTCTCTCCGCTTCGCTTAGGGGGACTCTCCCTAATTGCATAGGTTCTGTGTCCGGCAGTCGGTATGCCCCCGTCTCCTGCGAAGGCACAGGTCTAGGAAACACCGGTTTAGGGGGAATTGGCTGACGGGTCTGGGATTTCTCAGCCAACGCTTAGCCGGATTATGCCAGATGTGTTAATAGGTTTAATTGGTTTGTCGCATGATTACATAAAGTTTCCTTACACTGCGGGTGAACAGGCGAACAAAAAAGCACAATTCGCAGCTATGTCCGGTTTCCCAAATGTAATCGGTGCTATTGACTGCACTCATGTTGCCATAAGGGCACCAAATGAGAATAAAAATGCTTTCATTAATCAAAGACATTTTCATTCGATCAATGTCCAAATAATTTGTGATGCAGATATGTTGCTCACTAATGTAGTAGCTCGGTGGCCTGGTTCAACCCATGACTCATTCGTTTTAAGACACAGCAGTGTTGGGCGCAGACTCGAGGCTGGTGCTCTGCGTGATGGCTGGCTTCTAGGTAAGTTTGATTAATAGACATATTGCACATTTTTACTGTACTTCAATGTCTTAATCTCTTCACTATCTTTCCAGGGGACAGTGGATATCCCCTCAAGCAGTGGCTGCTTACGCCTTTCCTCAACTCACAGAGTGCAGAGGAAAGGCACTACAACATGTGCCACAGCCAAGCTCGTGCTATAGTGGAGCGCACCATCGGGCTGTTTAAGGGCAGATGGCACTGCCTCGACTGCACTGGAGGGAGGTTATTGTACACTCCTGAAAAGGTTTGCCAAATCGTGGTTGCATGTTCTGTGGTACACAATGTGGCACAGCGTAAAAACGTGCCTGTACCCCCTGACGCCGATGGCTGTGTTGGACCCGACCCTGACCCCCATACCCTGGCATTTGAGCCAAATGCTGCTGCTGTGCACCAGCGTTTGGAATTTATGCATTGCTTATGAAGAACAACAAAGGTATGGGAACATAATAATATTTATTCAGGAATTCTCTCCTTGTGGTGTTGATATCAGACAGAACACACTTAATTTCTCTCAGTTCCTTAGCCACCTCTCTGATGGAGTTGATAACTTCGCTCTGCAATTCATTGAGGACGCGACCGCTACTGGAGGGTTGAGACGCACGTGCCGTGGAGACGCTGGGCCCAGACGGCTGCTCAGCTGCAACACCGGAACCACTGGCCTGGCTGGAACACCCAGCGACTGAAATAAAGATTATTTTGTATGAGTGAAGTGTCATTGTGTAGCCAAAATACATGTGATTTGACTGCAATCATTTTACTAATTTCACTTACCTGTGTCATCCGGTGCGTCAGTGTCCCAATTAGTAATTGCCACACTGTGCCCTCCAAACAATATTTTCCTCCTCGCCAACAATTATTTCTACTTCACATTGAGAGAAGTTTATTTTCTTGGTTTTCCTCTCTCTGTTTGCCATGATTTCTCAATCAATGAATATAAATTTTGGGGCGTTTCACTGACTATTTATGGCCAATAATAGGCGTGACATGCTGCCGCAAAAGCAGCGCCAAATTTAGAGTTGATTGTGATTTATAAAGGGAAAACAGCGTAGGACGTGCGTGCGCATGGTTTTATAAATCTGAACATTGCGTACGCACGTCCTATATTTCGTCCGTACGCCACTTCTGACGCAAATCCACCGCAAAGTTTTATAAATGAGGCCCCTGGACAGTAGACATTTACTCTCTCATGCCTTTTGTAGGCTGCATGTGTGTCATATGTTGGTCAAAACCTACTGGAGCAGCACCTCCCTCAGGATCCTGAGCCTGCTCCGCAAGGTGGGTCCGATTAAGCCAAAGCCCTAAGTAGGGTTATATATTACACAGGGATATTCTCAAAGCTGCCATGGGAACCCTGTTGACCTCTACCTACCAGTATGGATTCAAGTGGGGTATCTCCTTCAAGGCAGTGGCAGTGTTTGGCTAACACTGGCCGCAGTAACCCATGGGTAGGAGGTCACACTCGGACAATCAGGGAGGGAGGTTGTATTAAAGGGATACTTCACACTACAGCGATCTGGAGGTGCTAGTAGCTTCTCCCAGACATTTGTAGAACAGTGAGATATGTTTAATACATACCTGGCTAGTGTAAGAGCAAGATTTGAAATTTTGCGGGGAATTTTCACACGCTGACGTCACCCTTTGTTATGAATCGACTGTGGAGATAGGAAAATGAATGTAGGCGTATATTCGGTCGCGAAAATAAGCATCCCTGTTATACTGATCTGGCTTTCAAACCTACTCTCTTAAAGCCTCGGTTGTCCTTGATTTTTAGCTTGTCTTTCTGTGACGTTTCGATCAGCCGTTGTAAAGGTACAATATGTAATAACAATCAAAACAATAACAAAATACATACTTTGCATTAAAAGTAAACATCACTATACATATATTATATATATTTCTTAGTTGTGTACTTACATTATCCTAAATGTTTCCACTAACTTTCAAATCCAGAGAAATTTGTAATATAATTCGAAGACACAGGACGTTTCATTTTGTCGCCCGTAAATGGCGTCATATAACCTGTGACTGCTCTAGTTGTTATAAGATCCAGGGAGCCGCCAAACATAACGTTAATAAAGTTATAATTTTTTAACAATATATTACTTTGTCAGTGAACATTTTTTCTGCCGGAGATGCTAGATTGGAAGGTTGTCATTGATGACGATAACAAAACCCATAATCCCACGCAACCTCCCGACGTCATCCAAGTACATCTTTTGCTATTGTTTTGATTGAGAGCCCCCTGGCGGCCAAAAATTACATATTGCATGTTTAATGCTAAATAGACGAGGTGGTATGATTTTTTCAGTATGTAGAGAACTACAACTTGTTCCAAGCCCCGCCCACCCAGCATGTTCTCTAAATTCTGTGAAATATTTTGTAAACAAAGTTGCTGGTAACACAATTGCTAATAACCTAGGATTTGCAGATGAGGAATTTTACAACTTGCTTTTACATTCTGAGTGACATCCAACCATACATGTTTGTGCACCAAAGAACATTTACAACAAATGGAGTTTGATATTCAGGCAGCATGTTCTACAGATAATACAGTTGAAACGCGGTTAAATTCTAATTGCCTAAGTGCTTCTGTGGGAATATGTCCATCCATGTCTACTGAAGAACAAAAAGCACTTGCTACAATTATCATGGACAAGCTTTACTTGTATGGCTTGAACCGAAAATGACTGACGACCGCAAATCACTGGAGTTTTCTAGCACACATTGAGAGTGACATAGCAGGAGGACAATTAACAGATGAGTAAGTTTATTAAACCTATTTTCTGTACCTTGATAATGGGGCACACATCGTGTCTGTGTGGTAATGTTATTGTACTGTATGTGTACTGTGCCAGCTGTATTTAGTAGCTAGCTGAGTGGATACATTCTCATACCTTACTATATATAGGCTACTCTTTCTAGATAAAGAAAAATGGATGGGATCGCATCGCTTTTCAGCCGCTTTCGGGCGGTATTGCTGGTTAATTTAGCACGTAGATCCCTTTCATAATCTTCCGACCTAAAATGCCGACTGCAGACCCTAACTTTTTATAGCCTATTCTAAAGTGTGAAAGATTACTCCTTCTTTTTGGCCTTGCTTGTAATTTCTGCAACCAGGTACAGAACACCAAACGGGCATGATGAATAGAAATTTGACTAAAATTTCAAAAACAAATATGTATAACTTTCTAGCGTCAAGCTATACAGAGGTGTGCTGTTGAATTGCCCATGTTCTGTGTCGGTGTGTTCAAGCGGGGACAGGCACTAAATTCACTTGGAATTCTGGGAGTTGTGGTAACTCAAGTTTAGACGGATACAGAAGTACCCCAGTGGATGCGAAAGGAACTGAAATATACTATCAGCTTTTCTCTGATATATTGAAAAAGAAAAGACGTTTATATGACATAAGTCATCTATGGTAACGTTTGCAAATGGTATACTATGAAACAGATTTACTGTGGAACGCTCCTTTAAGGTTTTATTGTGGCTGCTTCAGTATATGACAGTTTTCGTCTGACCACTCAATAGAGGGTGAGATCAGAGGTGTCAACAACAGGTGTTCGGGCATGTGTCTCGGAGGGAAGACTCCTCTCGGTAATTTAAACAAAATTTTAGAGAAATTGTTTGTTGTGTTTGTTGTGTTTGTGTCTTTCTGGGCTGCTTTGCAGGTCCATCATGCAGCTGTGGCAGAATAGGATTTTATGGGAGTGCAACCATTATACATCTGCTGATATAATGGCTTGGGATGAATGAATGGAATGAATAGGAATGTTTGGAGGCCTCTTATACTGCAATGCTTTGATGCCAAAATATTAGCCAAATGCATAGCTCTTAGAATTAAAAAGGTTTTATCGGATATTATTAATCCAAATCAGACAGGCTTCATGCATGAACGATACATTGGAGACAATATAAGACAGGTTTTAGAAAAAATCGAACACTATGAACTATCTGGACTATCCGGCCTAGTTTTCATAGCTTATTTTGAAAAAGCCTTTGATAAAGTTCGATTGGACTTTATATATAAATGCTTGGAATATTTCAATTTTGGAGACTCTCTCATAAAATGGGTTAAAATTATGTATTGTAACCCTAGATGTAAAATTATAAATAATGGCTATATCTCACAAGATTTCAAACTGTCAAGAGGACAGTTGCAATTGAAATGTTAGCCAATAAAATCAGAACTAATAACAACATTAAGGGCCTGGAAATCCATGGATTACAAACAAAGGTATCTTTGTATGCCGACGACTCATGTTTCCTTTTGCAACCACAGTTGGAATCACTAAATAGGCTCATTGTCACATCCAGCCCTGTAGGTGGGCTGGGTGTTCACTGGGGAAGGGTTTGTTTTCATGTTTGTCTCTGTGCTCCCTTCATTTGTGTGGTTATGCTGCCCTCTTGTGTCTTGTTCTTGTCATTAGGTTTGTATTGAGTAGGGGATTGGGTAATCGGTAGCACAGATGTATGGTGTTAGTTATTAGTGTCTGTGTATATAACCAGGTTGTTCTCCCCTTGTCTCTTGTCTGTTAATGTTTCCTGTGGTGTCTCGGTGTTTCATGTTCCTGATCCTTGTATGTATTAAGAAGACCTGTTTTTGCCCCACGAGGCAGTATTATTTTGACAATAAAGTCTATTGTATGAGTTAAACCTTCGCACCTGTCTCTACCTTTGCGAGACGTTACAGATTGACTGACCTCAGACTTGAGACAGCGAAGGAGTTCCCGCAAACCCCGGGAGAGCATACCTCTCCCTCCCGGAGTGGGATACGTCAGTGGAGATCTCCGCCAGCTTAACCAGCTGATTTGTAAGCAGGCGTGGGCTATGGGCTACTCCCCGGAGGATGTCGCCTATGACGCCGAGGGAGTAGCCTATTTCGGAGGTAGCTGGCTGGAGGAGGGTGGCTGCGTCGCGGAGAAACATGTACCCCTATGGGGGAAGGAAGAGGAGTATATATCGTGGGAGGAGGAGGAGGAGGAGAAGGAGGAGTGTTTCGTCAGAGACAAGGAGGACTGGGTCTCGCCTAACTCAAAGGTACAGGGTGACCGCCGACATGATACGGCTCCCCGCCTGATGGGAGTTGCACCTAGCCTTCCCATTCACTCTGTTGTTCGCTCTCAGTCTGCCTCTGGTCCCCCACATAACACTACTCCTAGCTCTTTGTACCGTACCTTTAACTCTCCCGTTAGCCACTTTGCCTCACACGTTAGCTCCCAAGCTAGTAACCCCGCTAGCTCTCTGCCTACTCCTCTTGGTTACCAGCCTAGCTTCCAGGTAGCATCTCCCAGTATCCAGCCTAGATCTCCAGTTCAGGGCAGCGGTCCGCAGATTAGGGCCCCCCGCAGGAGACCTAGTTCCTTGTTCAAGCCAGGGAGCTCTCAGGCTACTCCTCTCAGCCTCCAGACTAGCTCACAGGCTAGGTTGTTCTCCGGCTATCAGGCCGACAATGCCACTAGCTTTCAGGCTAGTATTGGTAGTTCAGTTGGCAGTTTTCTTAGCCACTCCAGCTTCCAGGCTAATAGGTCCCCTCACGGTCAGGTCCAGGGTAGGCGTTCTCCAGAGACCCCCCGTTTGACTGTGAGTACCCCAGCTACCGTCCACAGCCCCCAGGCTAGACCCCCTAGAACCCCCCTACTGTCCCACATTAGGGATCCCATGCCCCGTCTAGGGTCGTTTAGAGCCCCCTGCTCAGCTGCCGCTGTCGTCCGGACCCCCTGCTCAGCCGCCGCTGACGTCCGGACCCCCTGCTCAGCCGCCGCTGACCTCCGGACCCCCTGCTCAGCCGCCGTTGACGTCCGGACCCCCGTCCGGACCCCCACCGTTGACGTCCGGACCCACGTCCGGACCCCCGCCGCTGACGCCCGGGACCCCGTCCGGACCCTCGTCGTCGGACCTCCCGGACACCCTGCCGCCCTGGCCACCTGAACTGCCTGACCCCGGGCCTCAGGACATACCTTTTCCCTTGCCTCCTGAGCTGCCTTTGCCCGGGTTGCCTGCCCCTGTCCCAGTGCCTTTGCCAGCCCCTGTCCCAGTGCCTTTGCCGGCCACTGTCCCCATGCCAGTCCCTCCTGACCCCGGGCCGCCCTCTGTCCCTCCTGACCCCGGGCCGCCCTCTGTCCCTCTTGACCCCGGGCCGCCCTCTGTCCCTCCTGACCCCGGGCCCCCTTCTGTCCCTCTAGGCCCAGGTTCCCTCTCTGTCCCACCTGGCCCCTGGCCGCCACCTGAACTGCCTTGGCCCTGGCCCCTCTCTGTCCCCTATGACCCGGGACCCTCTGTTTCCCCCCACTACCTCTTGTTCTCTGTTGCCCCCCTCAGTGCGGTGGGCTTTTGAGGGGGGATTCTGTCACATCCAGCCCTGTAGGTGGGCTGGGTGTTCACGGGGAATAGGTTGATGTATGGTCTTTGTGATTCCCCTGTATGTGTTTTGCCTCCCTCTTGTGTCTAGTTCTGGTAATGGGTTGCGTCATTAGCCGCTTTCCGACCAAGTAGTTACAGGAACGTAGTTATAGGAACAGTCCACTTCTAAACAGTTCTACTAACTACTCTCCCCAAAAACAGGTTTTGCTATTTGCATTCGCACTGGTCAAGTGGCCATAGGAACTGGTAGGAGGGATAAGGGAGTGACGCAAGCACCGCAATAGGCTTTTATAGCGTTGTCAC
>JACXGM010029662.1:0-13585 GCA_016801145.1 Umbra pygmaea
CAGTAACAGTAATAACAGTAACAGTAACAGTTCATAGTATCAACAGTAACAGAAATAACAGTAACAGTTCATAGTATCAACAGTAACAGTAATAACAGTAACAGTTCATAGTATCAACAGTACGTTTTCATAGTATCAACAGTAACAGTAATAACAGTAACAGTTCATAGTATCAACAGTAACAGTAATAACAGTAACAATAACAGTTCATAGTATCAACAGTAAAAGTAATAACAGTAACAGTTCATAGTATCAACAGTAACAGTAATAACAGTAACAGTAACAGTTCATAGTATCAACAGTAACAGTAATAACAGTAACAGTTCATAGTATCAACAGTAACAGTAATAACAGTAACAGTAACAGTTCATAGTATCAATAGTAAGTGTTTATAGTATCAACAGTAACAGTAATAACAGTAACAGTAACAGTTCATAGTATCAACAGTAACAGTAATAACAGTAACAGTAGCAGTTCATAGTATCAACAGTAACAGAAATAACAGTAACAGTTCATAGTATCAACAGTAACAGTAATAACAGTAACAGTTCATAGTATCAACAGTACGTTTTCATAGTATCAACAGTAACAGTAATAACAGTAACAGTTCATAGTATCAACAGTAACAGTAATAACAGTAACAGTTCATAGTATCAACAGTAACAGTAATAACAGTAACAGTAACAGTTCATAGTATCAACAGTAACAGTAATACCAGTAACAGTAACAGTTCATAGTATCAATAGTAAGTGCGCCAAACAAGGTGATCAATAATGTGAATAGTCTTCCCACAACAATGTATAGTTCATAGTACATACTCACATTATATATACAGTGTATGTACAAATAGTTTTCAGTAAAATAAATCTGTTTATACCGTATATACCATACATAACAAAAAAGAATCAATTAGGAACTATATTTATACTTTATATCTTTTTTTCAGCTGCTTTTCACAGGAATCGTGATTTATGCTCCAGCCTTAATCCTGAACCAAGGTATGGCTTCTGGAGGAGCATATACTACTATTTAACACAACCTTCTGTTTGCAATACATTATACATGCATGTACACTGTAAACAAACTGTAAATAAACAGAAAAAGAACTAGTAGTTTTTTGCGAGTACTTATTCCATTATTTTACATACAGTTATTACATAACAGATAATGTAATGTACAGTAAAAACACAGTGATTGTCTGTTAGATGGAAATAACCACACCAGAGTGATTCCATCTATTAACAGAGAACCTCTGGGTTTATACAGTATTTTCAGTTATAATGGTCATTGAACTGTCTATAAAATAATGGACATTATTCCTGTCATTTTGTACAGATTTATGTTTTACAGTGTATGCATAAATATCATGAGACATTTGTGAGGACCACAGTGTTATTGGCTATTATTATAACAAAATGTATTTCAACTATTGTATTCCAGCTACTGGGCTCAATCTGTGGGCGTCCCTCTTCTCAACTGGGTTAATCTGTACTATTTACACCACTTTGGTAAGGCTTTCAGGACACCTTCTGTGTCTTTCATCTCAAATGGACTGTATTACAAGAGGCTGCTATTCTGAATCAATCATTTCTGTGACATCTGCACCACAGGGAGGGCTGAAAGCGGTAATCTGGACAGATGTTTTCCAGATACTGGTCATGCTTTTAGGCTTTATCACCATTTTCATCCGTGGCACGATTCTGGTTGGTGGGCCAGCAATGGTTTTGGAGATTGCCAACAATGGATCACGTATAAACTTTAATGAGTAAGAAAACTGTGTTTTCTTCTAATAACAATGTCTGTTTCAGATATTTATCATATGATTATAAAAGAATACACTAACATTTAATCTATTTAGGAAAATATTTTAAGAATTTAGTACACTTAGTGTTACTTCATCATCAATACATCCTCTTTTCATCAGCTTTGACTTGGACCCAAGAAGACGATACACGTTCTGGAGTTTTAGTTTTGGTGGTACATTGTTGTGGCTGTCCATGTATGGAGTGAACCAGTCCCAGGTGCAGCGTTACATCTCCTGCCGAACAGAGCGACAGGCCCAGCTGTGAGTGCTGATGTACTCTTTTGGGAGTCACATTATTTTCATATACAGTGCTACTTGAATGTATGTGAAGACCTCATGTAATTATCATTTGTTTTAATGTTCACCATGACATTTTAAATTTATTCAGAACCAAAGATAATCAAAATGAAAACAAAGTACTTTTATGTGACATTATTATTATTATTATTGACCAATTCCATATACTGGTTTAGAGAAAATTAGGCGTGTAGTAGAAAAACAAGAACGAAAAAGAAATTAATGAAACCCAATTTTCATTAGTTAAATCAAGTAGTTAAAGTGATGGTTCGGAGTAATATAAAGCTAGGGTCATTTGCACCTTGACCTCGAGCCAAACAACCCCCCTTAAGCTACTCTCGGCTGCTAGGCTATATATGTTGTCCTCTGTGCGTGGTAGCAGCCATCAGGTAAGTGTTATTTGAATATACTGCTACCGCGATCCCGCAAGATCACGCACAGAGGACAACATGTATAGCCTAGCAGCCGAGAGTAGCAGCCATCAGGCAAGTGTTATTTAAAAATACTTATGGTGTACTTACAAACTTGTCAATGCCTCGTTTTATAAATACAGAACCTAATTGTACTACTGTAAAAGATTGGTAACTTTCCCGGCATTATTAGTGGGGTTATTTACGAGATACCAACTTGGTTCCATTAGCGCCTACACTAAGCCATTCGTCTAATCGCGCTAACTCAACCAATGTTATAACAAGGGAAAAAAGCTTAAAGGGGTTGTTTGGCTCGAGGTCAAGGTGCAAATGACCCTAGGTTAATATTAATCCGAACCATCACTTTAAGTAGAATCCATTGGGAAAATAACTGAGTACCAAATTAATCAATCAAATGAGAGATAACTTGGAAAGAATTTGGGCAGGAATTTGGTGGAGATGCAAAACTTGGTCAATTTGGTGGTATCCATACAGGTCACTGTATGCTGAGAGAAAATGAGATGTTAGAGGATATCAGGAAGAGGGTAATAAGAGCATATCAGTCTGGAGAAGGCTATAAAAGCATCTCAAAAGGTTTTGAGCTCCATCAGTCCACTTAGAGGCAAACCATTTACAAATGCAAAGCATTTAACATGATGGCAACTCAGCCACGAAATGGATACCCCCTGCCAAACTATCCTCAAGAGCTGCAAGAAAAAATTATAAATCAAGTAAATGCCAACCTAAACATAACATCTGGACGTGTACAGACCTCCATTGCTGCATCTTAGGTTACTGTGGATGATTCAACAATAACAAGAACATTCAATCAAAATGGCAGCTTTGGGAGGGTTGCTAAAAAGAAGACTGTTGTCAAAACATTAACACCCAGGCAAAACTAAAGCAAACACCTGGACAAACGTTTTCTTGAAATCCATTTTCTGGCCAGATGACTCCAAAAAAATTGTTTGTATATATATATTGTTGTGTTCTTTATTTGAAATATGTTTCTTACCAATTGGGCTTTACAATCTTTTGAGTTTATGGTATTTTATACAAAAATCATAACCATCAATGTTGGAAACCGACACTTTCTAGCAGCACTGTATTAGATAACATTAAATCGAAGCCCTATTACCATGTGTAAATGTGTTTTCATTTCTCGCCGCCCCCTTTCTACAGAGCATTATTGGTCAACCAAGTGGGCTTGTACCTTGTTGTGGGTAGTGCAGCGACCTGTGGCATTGTCATGTTTGCTTTGTACTCCCATTGTGACCCTTTGAAGTCAGGAAAGATTGCTGCTTCAGATCAGGTGAAGTGACAACATCTACATCTCCATCTGAGAAATATTACTTGAAAGACATCCTTTCAATGTCTTTCGCTCAGTCAATCACTATGTGACCATTTACCAGTTCAAAAGGTATTGATTCCAAGGACACTTTAAAATGGCAGGAGCGGTTTGCACATTTAAATCGTTAATTTTTGTCCCTAAATGTACCAGTTCAGCGAATGCTCCCAACTGACAGAATATTTTATTGTTTCAGTCCTGCATTGTGTTAATCCCCAATATCCCCTTACAGTATATGCCATACTTTGTGCTGGACATCTTTCAAGACCACCCTGGATTTCCTGGTCTTTTTCTGGCATGTGCATACAGTGGCACCCTAAGGTAACAATCCCTCTCTGTAATGTGTATCATCATAATTCAGCGTAATAACCCACTGAGGCACCAGGTGGAAGGGAGACAGACATGTATTTGCAAGGTTGCTGGTTCAATTCCTGAGTGGTCCAAATGATGTGGTGGCCTTGAGCAAGGCCCTTTACCCTAAGTTGCTCCAGCGGATGTCCCTGTACATATTGCGAGTATCTCTGGAGAAGACGTCTGCTACCTCATTTAAATGAAATGAACTGATGATATAATGGCTGGTAATTCAATGCCTTTCTTTACAGTACTGCCTCTACCAGTATTAACGCCATGGCCTCTGTTACCATGGAGGATATATTTAAGTCACATTTAGTCAACATGTCACAGAAGAGATTGATGTTAGTTTCCAGAGGACTCTGTAAGCAGAATTTCAACATTACATTATTTCCGTATTTAAACCACACTAAATATCTGGATTATTGATAAAAAAAGCCCTTATTAAGGTTTCTATCATTAAATGCTTCACTCTGTTTTGGATTTAGCTTTCATGTATGGGGCTGGATGTATCACGGTGGCTGCTCTTTTGTCTTTGTTGGACTGGGGAGTTCTTCAAGTAGGTTCCCTCACCATATAATCTTGGTTGACATAAAGCAGTGGTTCCCAAACCTCTTCTCGAGTACCTCCCCAGATGTGTCACAGCTTAACTTAAGCCCTAAACTAGTACACCAGATTCACTAATCAATTACTTATTGATTATTAGTTAAGTTGAATCAGGTGTGCTAGCTCAGGGGTAATTCAAATATATGGACTGGCTGCTGGTATGTGATTAGAGTTTTGGGAAACACTGACAAGGTCCAGTGTTAATCCAGTGTCCATTAACCTTTTTCTTCCCCTCTTAGGGGTCCTTCACAGTCATGGGCGTAGTCAGTGGCCCCCTTCTAGGTGCTTTTATCCTGGGGATTTTTGTTCCAGTTACTAACAGGCCGGTGAGTTGAACAAGATTGTACATATTTTTTTCAACAAGACAATTTGAGCGAATAAAGGATATAAACTGTTCATCAATTTTAAAATGGTGTCTTTCAAAATTCTTATTTTAAGGAGAGTGTCACAGTTTTTACATTTGTTTTAGCTCAGTCCAAAGTCCTAATATAAATAGTTTGATATGTTTGTATAGAGTGTATTTAATGTAAATTATATGTTTGTATAGAGTTTATTTACTGTAAATGATATTTTTGTATTGGGTTTATTTACTGTAAATTATGTTTTTTAGGGTGTATTTACTCTTAATGATATGTTTATAAAGAGTGTATTTACTGTAAATGATACATGTATAGGGTGTATTTACTGTAAATGATATGTTTGTATATGGTGTATTTACTTTAAATTATATGTTTGTACAAGTATATTTACTGTAAATTATATGTTTGTAAAGTGTAATTACTGTAAATGATATTTATGTATAGGGTGTATTTACTGTAAATGATATGTTTGTAAAGAGTGTATGTGTTCTAAATTACATGTTTGTATAGAGTGTATACACATTCAATTATATGTTTGTATAGCGTGTATTTACTGTAAATTACATGTTGTATAGTTGTATAGTGTGTATTTACTTTAAATTATATGTTTGTATAGCGAGTATTTACTGTAAATGACATGTTTGTATAGAGTGTATTTACTTTCTATTATATGTTTGTATAGCGTGTATTTACTGTAAATTATATGTTTGTATAGGGTGTATGTATTCTAAATTATGTTTGTATAGAGTGTATTTACTGTAAATTATATGTTTGTATAGGGTATATGCATTCTAAATTATATGTTGTATAGAGTGTATTTACTGTATATTTTATGTTTTAGAGTGTGTATTTACTGTAAATGGTATGTTTGTATGAAGTGAATTTACTGTAAATGATATATTTGTTTAGGGTGTATTTACTGTAAATTATATTTGTATAGGGTGTATGTATTCTAAATGATATGTTTATATAGAGTGTATTTACTATAAATTATGTTTTAGAGTGTGTATTTACTGTAAATGGTATGTTTGTATAAAGTGCATTTACTGTAAATGATTTTTGTTTAAGGTGTATTTACTGTAAATGTTATGTTTGTATATGGTGTATTTACTGTAAATGATATGTTTGTATAGGGTGTATTTACTTTAAATTATATAGAGAGTATTTACTGTAAATGATATGTTTGTATAGGGTGTATTTACTTTAAATGTTATGTTTGTGTAGAGTGTATTTACTGTAAATGATATATTTGTATAGGTTGTATTTACTGTAAATTATATGTTTGTATAGGATGTATTTACTGTAAATGATGTTTGTATAAGTTTTATTTACTGTAAATTATATGTATGTATAGAGTGTATTTACTGTAAATTATAAGGTGTATTAACTGTAAATAATGTTTGTGAAGGGTGTATTTCAATGTGATCACACAGAATTCCGTGAAATGACCACGGACCCTTATTTTCTAAATTCGTGGCAGTTTCACGGAATGGCAGAATATTCTGTGAAATAAACATGGACTCTTAATTTTGAAATCTGTGGCAGCTTCACGGAATCGCATCATGATGTAGCAGAGTGTAAATAGCGTAGATTTTGCAGGTTGGTAGGATGAGGATGCTGGATGGGCGTATAAACATACAACTCACATCACAGGCATTGCAAGTTCAAATCCAGGTGGACACTTTGCATGTATTTAGTTTTTTATTCCAGTTCAATGCAGACATGTTGCAAATGTGCTTTTTTATCATTTTTTTCCTTACTGTCACCATGTTTCCAAACAATACATTACTACGTAATACATGTCACATGGACTTAACAGCAAGGTTTCTGAGTGGTTAAGGTTAGGGTAAGGGTTTGGGTAAGACTTAGATTGGGTTAGATGGGACTGTGTGCCCATCGCGGACTTTTCCCTGAAACTGCCACAGATTTTGGTCCGTGTTCATTTCACTGAATTTTCTGCCGTTCCGTGAAATTGCCATGTATTTTGAATTTAAGGGTCCGTGTTCATTTCACTGAATTCTGAGAGATGAAGCTGGTGTATTTACTGTAAATTATATGTTTTTATAGGGTGTATTTACGGGTGTGGCGGTGGGCTTCTCCTTGTCCTTGTGGCTGGTCATTGGATCAATCCTCCATCCTCCCAGTCTAAACATCATGGGAGCCCTGACCTCCCATACAGTCCAATGTCCAACCAGCAACATCACAGGGAACAGCACTGTGGACATGGATGTACTTCCCACTTCAATGGATCCTGCCATTGAACTTCATGGGTAAGACATAAAGTATGGGTTAATAAAGGGTTTTTCAGCTGTGCCTGTTTTTTTTTGGTCATGGAGAAACATTTTGGGTTCCAGAGAGAACCTTTTGGTTTTAATTATAATATTTTAGGAACTAAAATGTGCTAAAGAATAAGGACAGCTAAAGCTCACTTAAGGATTCAGTTTTTTTCTTAATGTTTTAAAAAAACAGCTCGTAGCAAATAAACATAATGTTTCTCAACAGACTGACAGCTCTGCAAAACTTGTATGCCATTTCTTACCTCTACTTCGGGGCTGTGGGTACAGTTTCCGTGATATTGGTTGGATTAGCTGTGAGCTATGCAACAGGTAATAAATAAGTATTATACAGCAAAAAAATTACCTTTAAAATTAATTTAAAATTACCTTTAAAATGGCAGTTAGCTCAGGCAGAAATGTATATATATTTTTTTGTTTATTAACAGGTCCTACCGAGAGAAAAAGCATTGACCCTGGTTTGATCTGGTGGGACCTACAACAGAAAACATTGGACAGTCACATGGAAAATCCACAAATAGTGCCTCTTAACCAACTGCACAATGAAGATGTTGATAAAAGAGAAACCCTATGCTCTATACGTAAAACAACCTTACCTCAATGTTCTCCAAAAACATATAGAGAGCTTTGAATGAGCAATGGGAATATAGAAAAAGTCAGCATTCTTCATCTTCAGACACAGCAGTTTCATTTAGGAACTTCATCAACAATATAGGCAGTTATCTGAAATACTCAACAAATGTTCATACATACGTTTTGATTAGCATGTTTTGGTGGGCCACTAAGTATTTCATTTAAAAGTGATTACAACAGACTCCAAATATATTTGCACAGTGACACTTTTTAATTGTTTTTTTGCTCTGAATTTCAAAACTTTGGATGTAAAATTATACAATGACTGTGTTAAAGGTGTCGTCCACCCCCAGAAACAGAAATCATAAAACTTGATTAAATTTGTTGAATGCTTATATTCCATTAATTGATGAAATACAATTTTCGCCATGATTTAACTTTAATTGTTCAGTCTGTAATATCTGTGGAATAATGGATCATAGCTACAGTATATACTGTATTCTTGAAACTGGAGATGTAGAATAGCAAACTACCTTTTGTAAACAATTACTTAAATGCCAGGTTGACAAATAAGCCAGTAGATTCTGTTGGTATGTTTCTAAAACACTTATTTTCACTTATATTGTCAAATCAAAGTATATATTTACATTCCCTCAAAGTAGACCATGAACTACAGTACAATCAATATAGATCAATATACCTTCTTGAAATCAAAGCATTTTGTGAGTTTTCAATGTGTTCCTGATTTCAGACAGCTCTACTTTGTGAAGCCTCTTTTGAAAGCTATTAACTTAAGGATTTTTTTTCAATACCTTACTACAGTATGTTTTCACTGGACTGCGAGGTGAGTTGTGGGTAACATTCTCAATTCTTTACACTGAATTTCTACAAAGGAGTTTGTGACTATTCACTGAGGAATACAATTGATTTAATTTCTATACGCGTTATATAGTCGTCATGGGCATTTGGGCAACTTAATGCATGATTTGTAACTTGGTGTAAATTACTGGTTGACATGTTGAATTGGTTCTTGTTGCATGACTCTTATTAACATGTTTAAGGATTGTTGTGTTGTTCTATCATGCCGTGTTGTTTATTGTCCCCACTGCCTTTGAACGCCACACACACCATCTTCCGCAGATGATTAAAACAAACAAGCAACAGGTGTAAGCAGCAGGGTGGGGACATATAAGTGAGGACAGCGGAAGGGAGAAGAGGCCAGGTGGGGATTTAACCTACAATGACTGGAAAGAGCAGTTACAGGGGTTGCTGGGCTCTCTGGAATTGGCAGAGGCAAGGAAAACTGACATTGTGTTGGGAGCGCTAGCTGGAGAGGATAAACGGCAAGTTAGTGTTTTAGAGGCCGGTGAAAAGGACACAGTATGTAAGATTTTCATGTATCTCTACATGGGGATCGTACCCCAAACCCCATGCTGAGGTCACAATTTTTTAGCTGTGTACAGAAACCAATTGAAGCAGCAGCATCATTCATTCTACGGCTACGAGAGCTATTTTGCAGAGTGTTTAAACTGTTTAAACTAGCCGTTCCTGTTGCCAAGGTTTGAGGGACAGGGGTTGCTCTGTTGAGGGCCACTGAAGCATTTTTTGAGGAATGTCCAACAATAAGTGTAACCATTGAGGGAATTGAGATACGAGGGCTGTTAGAGAGTTTGGAGAGATGCATTTGCTACCCGCCACCGTGTCGAAATGGAGAAAATGGCGTTTATTATGCCGCTTGGACTGTATGACTTCGAGCGCATGCCCTTCGGCCTGTGTAATGCACCGGCAACCTTCCAGTTGCTGATGCAGCGGTGTCTAAGTGGCCAGGTGGCAAAGTCCCTACTGGTATATTTGGACAATAATATTATCTATTCACCGATCTTCCCCTCCTATCTGCAGCATTTAGATGAGGAGTTCCAGAGGATGTGTAGGCATGGATTGAGACTACGGCTGGATAAGTGCAAGCTCCTTCAACACAAGTTAAAGTTTTTGGCCATGTGTTGGACGGAGGGGTGTACGGCCTGACTACAGTAAGATTTCTGCTATGGCTCCATCCACCATAGGGCAGGTGCAGGCCTTTTTGGGGCTAGCTGGCTATTATAGGCATTTTGTCTCCAGGTTTGCCAAGATTGCACGCCCCCTAAATAACTTGATAGGCACTTCAGTCGGACACTTAGGGAATACAATGGTCCATCAAATGCCAAACGTCCTATGATGATTTGAAGATTGCTTTGATGCAAGCAACTGTGCTGACCTATGTTGACTTCTCTCTTCCATTCGTTGTATACACAGATGCTAGCCAGGGGCTAGGGGCAGTTTTAGCTCAAGTACAAGTGGGGCGAGAACATGTATTAGCTTATGCGAATAAAAGTTTACATCCTACTGAACACACTATGAATTACTGGTTGACATTTTGAATTGGTTGCTGTTGCATGACATTTATTAGCATGTTGAAGGATTGTTGTGTTGTTCCTTAATGCCATGTTGTGTTTATCGTCAAAGTTCCCACTGCCTTTGAACACAACATCCCCTGCAGTTGATTTAAACTAACAAGCAACAGGTGTAAGCAGCAGGGTGGGGACATAAGCGAGGACAGTGGAAGGGAGAAGGAGCAGAGTGGGACAGAGAGCTGGCAGAGTGAGGAGAAATGAAGGAGAAAATATAGAAGATTCCAAGGGCATCAAAATGAACCCGAAAGCAAGGAACTCGAAGGAGAGTAGGAAGCACAGTCGAGGGCAACAGCGTGTAAACTGGTGGAAGGGGAAGCGATGTGAAAAACAGAGGGGTGATTTCATGATGCACCCCTTTTCCAGCTAAGTATTTATACTTTCCACCCTATTATCAGTGGATTGCTCCTACTCTGAGTGATCATCCACACTGTGTTGAGAGCTTGGAGCTGTGTTGATTTTAGTACTAAGTGCACTTCGTGTTTTGTTCTAACCTAGGCTGTAGTCGTGGACGGACATTGGGCGCCGCCAAGAAACAAGGACTGGGGTCATCGGATGTCTGGGACTCTGGGCTGGGCTTTTTTAAAATAAACTGGTTGAACTTTGAACTTTTTTGTGTTTCTAACTCTGCTCACCCCTGATTTAAGAACCTGTAGCCTTTTCTTAATATAAGGTCCTAGGCTCTGACCCTAGGTGGTGTTGTCGGTCTTTTAATATTCTAGTCTAACAATAACAAAAGATGTACTTTGCATTAAAAAATCAAACATCACTATGCCTATATTATTATATATTTCTTAGTTGTGTACTTACATTATCCTAAATGTTTCCACCAACTTTCAAACCCAGAGAAATTTGTAATATAATTCGAAGACACGGGACGTTTCTTCCTTTGACTGCTCTAGTTGCTCTAAGTCGCAGGGAACAGCCAAACATAACGTGAATAAAGTTATAATGTTTTTAACAATACATTACTTTGTCAGTGAACATTTTTTCTGCCGGAGCCGCTAGATTGGAAGTTTGTCATTGACAATGATAACAAAACCCATGATCCCACGCTACTTCCCGACGTCATCCAAGTACATCTTTTGCTTTTGTTTTGATTTAGAGACCCCTAGCGGCCAAAAACTGCATATTCTACGTTTAATTGTTCACTCTAACCTACTATCCCTTACGTAGCTGCGCCACATAGTAGCATGAATTCTCTCTCCCGCTGTCACTCACAAATGTTTACAAAGCTCAAACTATTCTCTGATTGGTTGTGGAAACAACCTGGACTGTACTTAACCAGTTTGTGTTGGCACCGAGCAGTACAGAGCAGTACGGTGTGCTTTAATCGAAAACTGACTATACAACAGTCAGGTTATGACCAAATATCTTCATCTTTGTTTCATCAGGCCACAGCACCTTCTTCCAAAATGAAGCTAGCTTGTCCAAATGTGTCCAAATGTCTGTTTGCATACCTCAAGCAACTCTGTTTGTGGTGTGTGTCCAGAAAAGGCTTCTTCCACATCACTCTCCTGTACAGCTTCTCCTTGTGCAAAGTGCGCTGAATTGTTGAATGATGCACAGTGACACCATCTGTAGCATGATGATGTTGTAGTTCTTTGGAGGTGGTCTGTGGGTTGTTTTTGACCGTTCTCACCATCCTTTGCCTCTCTGATATTTTACTTGGACTGCCAATTCTGGCCTTAATAAGAACTGTGCCTGTGGTCACTTTGTTCATCACAGTGGACACTGACAGCCTAAATCTCTGCAATAGCTTTTTGTAGCCTTCCCCTAAACATAATGTTGAACAGTCTTTGTTTTCCGTTCATTTGAGAGTTGTTTTGAGGCCCCCATGTTGCCACTCTTCAGAAGAGAGTCAAAAAGAACAACAACTTAAAATTGACCACCTTAAATACCTTTTTTTAATGATTGGAGGCACCCATTGAAATGGAATGAATAGAAATGCCATTCCAATTCAAATCAATGTAGCAGAAGTGTCAGAGCGGCAGCCATTTTTACGTGTACCATTTCAATGCAACGATATAGCGGCCTATTTCTGCATTAAACCCATTTGCGTGTTGTCACTGTGGCAACTAACGACAATCGCCATTTTGTTGTGTACTAAACGTATGACCACGCCAAGCAGCTCAATGGCTTTTTTATCCATTCTATTGGATGCACCTGTCTATGACGTTCAAGGCTTAATGAGCTCACCAAAACAATTGTGTATTCCAATTAATCAGTGCTAGGTAGTTACAGGTATTCAAATCAACAAAATGACATGGGTGCCTATACTTATGCACCTGTTTAATTCCATTTTGATGCATATTACACATTTTCTGTTAATCCAATGAACCTAATTTCACTACTGAACAATTACTGTGTCCTTCAGTTATTTTATAGATCACCCAATTATTTATAAATTAAAATCATGGAAATTGTCAGGGGTCTTGCTTAAAGGATTTTTCCATAATTTCCTGTTGTCAGGTCATTTGTCCA
This sequence comes from Umbra pygmaea, assembly GCA_016801145.1. Taxonomy (NCBI): domain Eukaryota; kingdom Metazoa; phylum Chordata; class Actinopteri; order Esociformes; family Umbridae; genus Umbra; species Umbra pygmaea. Next base: position 12,974 of record JACXGM010029662.1, read on the forward strand.
TCTGTTAATTAAAATTTTGCTTGGGGACCCCAGTCTGTCTACTGATAGGAGGTCTAGTCTGTCTACTGATAGGAGGTCTAGTCTGTCTACTGATAGGAGGTCTAGTCTGTCTACTGATAGGAGGTCTAGTCTGTCTACTGATAGGAGGTCTAGTCTGTCTAGGAGTTCTAATCAGGGCCGGCCTGTCCTACACGCAAACTAGATGGTTGCCTAGGGCCGTGAAGTAGCAAAAGACCCCCAAAACGTGTAAAATTCTGAAATCAAACTGTTTAAACGGAGGGAGTATTATAGTGGGTCCACTGGGGTGTCAGGAGTGACTGTATGGCAATGGGGCAAAATATGTACTGTACATGGCTCATGGGTCAGGTAGGAGGGCCCCATTGCAGAATTTTGCTTAGGGCCCCAGGTAGGTCAGGACCAGCTCTGGGTCTAGTCTGTCTACTGGTAGGTCAAGTCTATTTACTGATATGAGGACTAGTCTGTCTACTGATAGGTCTAGTCTGTCTACTGATAGGACTAGTCTGTCTACTGATAGGTCTAGTCTGTCTACTGATAGGACTAGTATGTCTACTGATAGGACTAGTATGTCTACTGATAGGACTAGTATGTCTA
>JACXGM010029663.1:0-13584 GCA_016801145.1 Umbra pygmaea
GTGGTCCTACAATTGTCCAAAATTCCACTTCTAATAAAGGAGAGCTTCTACTATTACCTAATACTTAGAAACCTACAACTTCTTCTGCTACTGCTTCTTCTTCTCCTTGTTCTGTTGCTGCGACTACTGCTTCTCTTTCAAGGTAGTGACGAAACGCGCTCTGTAGTGCTGTTTGTTCGCTGAGGGCAACGGTAGAATCGTGACGACAAAATACAGCGACCTCCATAAAAGGTGGTGCCCGCGGTTACGTAGATATAAATGGCTAATTCTACGGTAATGAAAACATAATGGTTCATTATGTAAGGTCTTTACACACCACTGAAAACATAGTTATGGATCTTATATGGCATTTCTGTCAATAGATCCTTAGAAATACTACACACTGGACCTTTAAAGAAAGACACGTTTTCACATTTGACTGCAACCATGAAATAAACCGTAAAATGCGAGCACCAATCAAAATAGAGACCGCCCTTCCTTCATGGGTGAAATGATGGATTCAATGACAGATTCCATAATGGCAGTTTTCAAAATGAGTGCAACCATGAAATAAATAGGTATATCGTGAAAAACGAAATTGTGAAATACACCATTAAATAAGTTAAATGTTTTGGACTCATGCTTTCATATATCATTTAAATGATATATTTTCATTTATTTATTTCATTGTCTATTTGATATAAATAAACTCCCTACAATTCCTGCAACCATGAAATAATTAGATAAGGAAAAAAATAAAAATAAATGTATAAGGGTTATTTCTTAGCAAATGGTGTCATTTGTGTCCCCATGATCTGATCAAGGATAAGTTGTGAAGAAATTGGTTGATACTTATTTTTTCAAGCTTTCTTACTAAATGAAACCCTTCTCCACTATGTAGAACAAGGTTTATTCCCTTAGGGTTTATTAACTCTAAAACAATTAATCTGAGTGTGGTGCAAGCAATCTAAAATGCCATGTCCAACGGTCAGTTTTTAAAAAATCAGTTGCAAATAAAAATAATTTTTATGTTTTTAACTATAATTACAAATAACTATTTATAATACATCACCACATGTTGTTTGTTAAATTAAAAATATATTTTAATATAGAAAATCTTGAAACATGGTCTGTCCCTGAGTTCAATGCCCCCCCATTACTCTGATGATAATCCTTCTGGACAAGCCTGATTGTTCCTTTAGTCACCTGACACTCAGCAAATAGGATACATTTTTTGAGAAAAAGCAACTACAAGGACCAGAGTAAGTATCCCTCTTTAATCAACACTTTTTTCAATGTTTTAGAGTGGCTTACTAATGTGGTCAAGCATAACATGTCCCCTATGTTACTCTGATTTATACTAGAAACTGATATTTTTTGTGATTTTGAAGATATAGCTAATTAATATGCACACTTTTTTTTCTTGTGTAGTCACCTTGTGTCACCTTGCTAGCCTGCTGTTTATTACATGAGGAAAAATGGCCAAGTATCTGATGTCTATTAAAATGTATTTTATAGGGTGGGGCAGCTTTAACCAACACCTACAATCTCATCATTGATTGGCCTTTGATGAGCTCTTGGAGAAGTCATTAGCCTAGAGCTAATTGAAAGATTTGAGGCAAGTGGATTTTCCTTTTAATATCTGTATTTGTGGGCACATGTTTCCGTGTGTTGTGCACACTGTGCCCCCTTAAAAAAATAGGTGCATGATGCTTCTGGCCTAGGGCACAGGTATCAAACCAGTTCTATGGAGGGCCTAGCATAAAAAGGTTTTCGCTCTTACCCTGTACCGGACTGATTAGGTTAGTTATTGGTCAGGATCTCACCTGCCAGTCTTTCTTAACAGGACACTAATTGAAAGACCAAAAACCAGCATACAATACTGTTTTGAAACATGTGGTCTAGAAAAACAGAATGGGTATTATTTCAAGCAGACCGTGTCCATTATTGTGAATATCAAATTACATTTTATAACCAATTTTTTGCAAGAATCCAGGTAATTCCAAAAGGTTCAAATACAATGGCAAAAAGTATGCACTGTAAATCAACTTATTGCTACCCATACAGCTGTGTTTGTAAGTCTTTTTCATGTGATGTTGCCATTTTTTGTTGAGTTTTCCCCATCCCAATTGGTCTTGTCTGATTGCTACTGACCATGCCTTGTCAGCAGCTCTGCAACTTCTTGACTCCAACACAGAAGACTTCAGTCAGATCATGCACGGAATGATTACACTCACTGACTATACTTCCGCAATTGAACTTACAGGCACCCTATCTCCACACAAGGAGTCACTGAAGAACGACGTGGCAAGGTAGAGTAGATAATCCATCTTTTTTATCCCAAATCCTGGGCAGAGCTATGCCAATTCATGCTGCCTCATGCTGGGGATCCAGGCAGTCAGAAAAGCCATAGTCAGCCTCTATCATGACCGTCCCACAATGCAGCGACTTAGCCCACTACGCCATGCAGACCTCCTGTGTTGCCATTATTTTTTTCCACACAATGTACCTTCTTGTTGTGTGAGCAATGTTATTACAAATAGAACTGTAGACAGTTGAACATTGGAGGACAGGTCTTCGCCTCCTGAATCTGCTCAGGAGTTGCTGGGATAAAGCAGAGCCATAATCACAAATCGACATAATAAAAAAAACTATAAGACAAAATCACTTGTGTCCACGTTGTGTAAGAAATGGCCTTTATCCTTTTCCCAATAGATATATACAGGTTTTATATATGTTTTCATATATATGTACCATTATGAAAAAAATGAGGACACAAACAGATTTAGAACCATGACATTTACCCCTTTGCCTCCCTATCCCAACCTTAAAAATAATGATAAAAAAACAAAAAAATGCATGGCCACATACATTTCCATTCACTTCATGCCTAGACAGACCAGAGTAGAAAATTAATAAAAATGAAAACAAAGTGAACAGAGCTAAACAAAGCTGGACAGGGACAGACCTAAAAACAAGAGTACGGTTTGATTTAATAGTTTTCTAATAACAATAATTCAATGGAGTCCTATTTTACTATCTGCAATGCTGATCTCTGTATTAGTCTTTGACATATATCCACTGTCATATTGCATAACCATACTTTACACAAACTCTAACCAATTATGGTCATTTCAACATCTTAGTGCTAAAGATGTAGTTATATTTACAAAATCTGTTTCACCTTTCCACAATTTTCTTTTTTCAACACATTTCAGAAATTTGTCATTTTCAAAACCAGCAAACATGATTTTTAGTAGTCATAGAAGGGGATGAATGTAAGTGATGTAAGACTCAGTGATGAATCCAGGCTTTGTTGATCTGTCTGTCCATGGTCTGTTTGTCTGTCCTTTCTGTGGAGTCTGCCTATAGGCTTTCCCTCACTCCAGTGATTCTAACCAATGGTAACACCAAAACCGCATTGAAACTTGTTCTTTTTGTGGTTGAGGAAGGCGCCCAAGAGCAGAGAGAGTGGCAAAGGAAGCAATTTCTTCTCTAGTGTGGCTCCCACCACCCAATTGCTATCTATGGAACCTAGAATGGCAGGAAATGGATTACATTAAAATAATAAATAGCAAAAGTTGTAATAGATGTAGGCAGGCTATTGAGCAAGATAATGTAGCTTTCAAATACATGTCTAGAGAAGCATAGGAAATACCTTTGAAAAGCAAATTAGCTTTAGGCACATCTAGCTGGTAGCCAAATGATATGCTGGTCTCCTGCATACGCGTGCTAGCCTCAAACTCAACGCCTACCTGCAACTGTTTGGAGAAAAATATGGGTGAAAAATGTGAGCAAATTAATCATTACAAATACATTGGTAAATTATTACAAGCTTGATCTTCCTCCAGCTTGCAACACGTTCGCATGCAGGAATCGGAATACACTTTAAAAAAAAACTCATGTTTCTCTTATTATTCAGCCAAACAAAGTTTGGATATTTGTGCTTTGCTTCCATTTACTATATAAAAGTCTGAATTTGAAACGTGTTAATCACATTTTGAACTAAACTGGTAACTTTGTAGCATTGAATAGCAAATCTACCCATTCTGGTATGGAACCTACACATTAGGCAACAGCTTGTATAGACAATGATATTACAAGACATTAGAATTGATAATAGCTTTTTTGGCTGTTGGTCAAAAGGCTTACAACAACCATGTTATCAGATTAAGACAATCGATTATTAGAAAATGAGAATTTAAATATAAATCACATTATTTAAACTTTAGGCTTGTACAGGCTAAAACTGTTCATTCAATGGCAAAGCATGTGCTCCTTCCTTCGTATGGGCAATTTATGATTGTTTTTTGATAAAAGTAATACCGTATCGTTGGCTTTGTGGTAGTAGGATGCATGGGCACCTGCTCCCCCTAGTGTCAACGTGGCAATGAAGTTGCTCCCTGAAATGGCAAAAAGAAAAACAACTATTAACTAAAGCCTAGCAATAAACAGTTCCTGTCAAAAGTTTTAGAATACCAAGGGATTTTAATGTTTTTGATAGAAATTCACCAAGGTGGCATTTAACTGATTATAATATATATCCAAGACATTTGCAATGTTGAAAATTTCTATCACTGCTAAAAATGACTGATTCATAATTATTTATTCACATACAATGACAAACCCACATTTTCAGCAGTCATTAATTCAGTGTCCTAAGATGAAACCAGCTCATCAATAATTAATCATGTTTAACTATAATGTCATACATTTTCTTGCAGTATAAAAACCCGAATGAACCATCTCATTTTGAAGTGTCCAAAAAAGCAAACAAATGTAATAATAACATGCTCATCTCCTAATAATACAAATATTAATAACAATAAAATAATATTAAACAAAATAATTATTCAATAACAAGAATCAATAAGAACAATAAAATAGGTCTTTAGTTCCAAGTACCAAAAACAATGAATAAATACAAAATATCTACATGTAATTTACACCTATATTTACATTTCTATTAATGTTATTAATTAAAACAGCAACTTTGTTTTAATTTGTTATTTAATTGTCCTGATTTCTAGAGGTAAGCTATTCTAGTCAGTTGGGCCTTTGTATTTAAATGGTCTTGCTCTGACTTTTAGATGTACCCTAGGAATGTGTAGATGTTTCTGGTTTCGAAAGGAGTGCGAGTCATTTAAAGTAGGGTGTTATTTCAAATATACAGGAAAATGTATGTTAATTCATTTAAAAAGAAATTGGCACCAATTCAGTTGTCTTCTGTTTGGGAGTGAAGGGAAATAAACACTGCAAAAAAACTAAAGCAAACACTCAAAGCACACAACGGGTCTAAATGAACAAAATCTATTAAAGATCAAAATGTTTACTGTAGATTGTGTAATTAGTTGAGAACAAAATGACGTATCAACAGTCAATGGAAACCAAAATCACCAAACAATTGAGGACTGGATTCAAACTCACTCCGAATATCAAAGTACATAATCTTGTCAGGAAAGAGCAATACATACGAGAATTGACACAGGAAGTTTTTTTAAACTACAATTAATGGCCACCAGGTAGCATTGGTGAGCACAACAATTAATTTTCCAAAGCTGTGTGTTAACCTCACATCTGCCGTTTATAATTTCACTTGCTAAACATAACATATATCTCTATCATTAAAACAACTAAATTGTTAAGATTAATGTACTATTTGTAGAGCTGTAATAATGGAGCGACTTTCTTACAAACAAGGTAAAAACTGTATTCCTTCATATTTGAGAAATCCAGGAAAACGGCATTTACCAGTTCTGCCAGGAAATTCGAGGGAGAGGTGGCTGTCCTAATCAGCTGATAAATTCATGCCCATCAGCCATAGTTAGTCACATGGTAATTACGCTGTGTATTTAAGACGTCTGTGTCAGTTCCTTAATTGGTAAATTCTAATCAACGACCCAGTATATCGTATTAGGCATGTAGAATGAGTGGGTTGTGGCAAATACAAATATAACATTTTATAAAGGACAATATGTTGAATGTATGTCCTGCTTGCTTTTGCGGTTTGCTACTGAAATAAATATTTTTGCTGTGTTTTACGGAGTACTTCCTAGTCCCAATATTTATATAATAAAATATTGAATTATCGCCCAGCCCTAATGAGCAGTCTGCAATTTCTCTGGAGTTTCATGTATGTTACGGCATTTTGTTCACATTTGTTCATCTACAAATGGCGTATCGCGAATGGTGTACGGGATCATACATGGAAGATATTTAAATGATAAGTGATTCCATGATTTGTATGAAATACTGCATGGTATCTTGGTGGGTCACGTGAACTGTGATACACATTTCTATATTTCCTTCTGAATTGCTGATTTGGTGAGTGTGTGTGCACACTCTGAGGGGATTGAGGGGATTGTATGACTCATCTTCTGTTTGTGTCATGTTTTCAGTGTTTCCGTGAAGCATTTACTCCAGCATTTTCTACAATGGGTGGGTGTGTTCTGGTGTACGGGTTTTGTATGATGTTTTCAGTGAAATTGTGTGTTCTGACTCACTGTTCTTGAGTCAATTTCGTGGTGGACTGAAATGTTTGATTCTGTTCAATTTCATGATTCGGACTGCTCATCATGATGGATGCTCTTCGAGTTCATGCATATGTATTTCCTACTCATGATTTAAATGGTGACATGATTTCTTGGTGGGACTCATGGGCTGACCTAACACAATTTCCCGATTCCCTTTTGGAATTTTGTGTGGAAGACAATCCCGCATTCCATTTCATGGGCAAATGGGTAGGAGTGTGGGTAATTTGGTATTATGTAGGGGATTTTGTATGTATTTCTTGATTTATGCATAATTGCTTTTATGATGATATGTTTTCAGCAATTTCACATGATGGGAGGTGCATGGTTGGCTTGATTATGTATGCATGGGTGTGACATGACTGGGGATTACTGATGGGATCGCAACTCTAGTGTGTGTTGTCTTCCATTTTAGTTGTGGGCAGAGTATTGTCCTATCGCTACCTCTACTATGGGAGTCGTGAAGGGCGTCTTTTCCAATGATGTGCGTGACTGCTTTCGAGTTACTCTGCTGCGGATATGGTATTTGATTCCTACTACTATTAGTCAGAGTGTGTGTTCAGGTTGGCTTTGACAGCCTATTAAAGATAAATATGTAATAATAAATAAATGTAAGTGTCTAGGCAGGCATCATCTGCATTGCAGTGCTGGTGGATTGGAGTGACCCTGATCTGGTGCATCTGTAGCCATCGGTGGGATGGTGCAATTGTGTTGCGGTTATCATATGTGTTGTTGGCGACTATTGCTCGGTCATGTCCCTTGTCAGTTCCTCGAACAGTCCTTAGTTTACCCATGGCATGTTTTTTGTGTTCTTGGTCTTGTGGGACTGTCGTTTTCTGTGGTTATAGCAATTTTGTTGTCGGCACTATCACCCTGCGGATCCGATTTCGTGGGCTGCGTTGCTATTTGATTGTGACGTGCATTCTCACGGACAGGTGAATGGTCTTACAGTCGGTCTTGATATTTTGTAGTTGGTTCTGTTCTGGGTGTTGGATTTGACTTGTTTTATTGCGAGACTACATGTTGTAGTGACAGTTCTTCGGTTAGCGTAACTGGATTTGCTGTCATTTGCTGTTTGGCTGGTGTTACCTTCTATTTCCTGCGTTGCTGATATCGATGTTACTGTTTGGGGTTGTTTGTCCTACAGGGCCGCTGGTTGGAGCATTGCCCCGGTTTCTTCTTTCATGGTTGTCAATCAAGTTGCTGTTATAACAAGTTTGCGTATACAACCAGGCACCATCTTCGGAAAACAGACTCGATCAGTCAAACCACAAACGCTGTGCTACGTGAGCTGAACTGTGACTTGGAATCTCTCATGGCAAGAGGTTTTGCAGTAATTCATACAGATCAATGAGCAACACTTACAGCTGGCGATGCAAACTAAAATCAAACTTAATTATCTTAAAGTTCAGCTCACGTAGCACAGAGTTTGTGGTTTGACTGGTGAGGCTGGACTATTAGGACATGAAAACATCACTTTAATAACGTATAGGCACGTTTGAATATTGAAATACATGTTGAATCACAATTTATTTCGTATCTCATTTTGGGAATAGCTGGTCCGTAACAACAGTACAGAACAAAAATAATGACTGTTGTTATCTTGTGTAACAAACATCCTCAATACAGATGTCTCTCGATAAAGTGGTGCTGTCTGTACCGCGTCAACAATAAGTGCCTTAAGTTGCCAATAAATGGTCTATACTTGTCCCTGGGTGGTGTTAGACCACTTAAAAAAAAAGAGGAGATTGCAGTTCTATATCCTCCTAGGGATATGTTTTTTTTGGGACATAGACTGATTAAATCAATGTAATTGTATTATTATACACAGTAAAATACCTTTCTTAATTTAAATAATGCCTTGTTGTTTACTGCATCTTTTCCCAATCAGAATGCATCCCTGAATCCTTTGTGAGAAGTTGTAACTATTTACACAGTATATCAAAGTACAATTTTACTTTGCGGGACAAAAATGTGTAACGAACAATGTTTTTAATGTTTTTAAGTCGTCATACAGTATACTGTAACCTCTAAAAGCCGCTGCCTATAAAGATAACTTATTTTTTTCACAAAGCTCTGCATAGTCACTTTGGTGTAGCGGTTCTTTCTCTCAGCCTGTTTATAAAGGACGCATTCGAATTGTATATTGTAATTGTATTCATACCTAAACAGTGATTGCATTCCACTGATTTCATGTGGTGAAACATCAGACTTTTTCCCAATGACTTGAGATCACTTAGACTACAGTACATCTCTTGTCTCAAACAATATAGGCCAGGTATGCGACTTCAGGGCTTGCCGGGAAATGCTGTGTTATACAGTACATCACAAAGGAATCCTCTGTTGTACGTCACAGCGCTATTTGTCTCTCCGGCTTTCTCATCTACACATGGCCATGGGAACTAGTTCCTGATAAATAACAAAATGACCAATAATAGGATTTGATTAGTAACCAGTGATCTATGGTATGAATAGAAAGAATAGAAAATGATTAATTATGGTAACTAGTTAGTTATAAACTCCCATTAACTGGTCATTTAACTTTTATTTAATGACTGTATTTGAGATTATTTTAATTCAGCAACACAGAATAGGCCTATGCTTACAAATGTATACTGTAGGTAATAAAATATATATTTTACCTGTCACCCCTTGTGCTGACCAGACCAGACTGAGATCATGAAGTAGTTGGCAGAGAAAAGTGTGCTACATTTTTGTAGAAAGGTGACACTTAATCTCCTCCCGGCCAGACCTGCTCTGATGGCCAATTAGCTATAGTCATTGTCAGGGCTGTAGTGGTAAAAAAAGAGGTGGGTAAACTATAAATCCTGTGATCAGGTGGACCACAATGCGGTCACCGGTAGGCTAAGATGGGCCATGACCTACCAGTGTATGTGTATCCTGAGGACATTGCTATAGGCTATCATTTGATAGTACCAATTTACATTTTATTTCAGTCATTCAGCAGATGCTCTTATCCAGAGCAAATTATAGTGAATATCTCCCTGGGGCAACTTAGTGTAAAGTGCCTTGCTCAAGGACACAATGACATTTGGTTCAGCCAGGAATCGAACCAGCAACTTTCCAACTACAAGTCAGACTGCCTACCCACTGAGCCATCAGTACTGTATAAGGGAAAATGATTTCTTATGTCTGCAAACTATTAGGGGTGGCACAGTTCACAAAACCCACAGTTTGGATCATGGTTTTAGGGTCACAGTTTTCAGTTCTGTACGATTCTTGTTATTTTTTCATTACATCTTAACTCTCCAGAAATATACTCCAGCATATGATATAACTTAATTATCCACAATTTAGGATACAGTATTAAAGATGGTTATATTTAATCACACAAACAGAATTTTAAATATTATAGAATAGCAATTGAAATAACTTGCATTTATCAAACTTCCAACTTCCAACTGTTTTGAAATTCTGGAGCAGGCAGACCTAGGTTACATGTTCGTCCAATCAGCTGCCATGTGTGGCGTTTGTCACGCTCATCCCGCTTGTCATTTCTGGTAAGTGTTAACATAGGAGCTGAAAGTGTTCACAACGGCAGTAAGTGGTTTGTGCACATTAGCAGTGTACCGACAAACCGTGCGACGCACCGAACCGAGAAAAGCGAAACGACCGGTTCAAATGTTTTTTCATGAATCATGCCACCCCTTCAAACTATGCACTACTTGATTTAAGAAAGTAATTGTCCCATGTGAACTTTTAATTTCTCAATGCAATAAACTTAATAATTTGTTAAAAATCATGAAATAAATATTCAGACTGGGATTCGATACCCATGTGTGACCAAATAAAATTTTTGATATTGTTACAATAGAAAATTATTTCAAGCAGATGTTATCCTAGGTATTAAAAAAAATGTGTTGACTTTTATAAAATACCTTTTATATTTCAGTGTTTGTAACTTTTTGCCTTTGTTTGTGAGTGATTTTTTTTTGCATTAAGATTTCAGTGTTGGGAATTTAATTATTGTATTAAATATAATTGGTAGTAGGGTTGGGCCGATAGATGATACCATTGTCCATCGGCGATGGCTGCCAGACATCTCGATGTAGAGGTGGCATTTTGATTTCATCGCCCCAAGTTGAAAGCTACCGTATTTTAGCGCATGAAGCGCGCACCCGATCATTTTTGTAGAAAGGTGACACGTAATCTCCCCTCGCCCAGACCTGCATTGATGGCCACTCAGGTATTCAATGTGTTACAAATGTTAAAGACCCAACCCCCCACATGCTGATTAGCCTAAATAAAACCAGCAATTGCCAAAGTGAAGTACCCGCATTAATGTTAGTGCATACTCAAAAAACTCAACGTAGCTATAGGCTATTTCAATATTCAAACTGGCCTATAGATTTAAGTGATTTTTTCTTGTCTGAATAGCCCATTCTCACTGGTGAAAAAAACAATAGTGTTGGTATATATTATCAAGCTTGCGTTTAAAAAATCCTACATTTGTAGGCTACTTACGAAGAGAATTAAGAATGCGCCTATGCAAAACAAGTGGGATTAATCAAACGATCCTATGACCGTTTTAGGCACACCGGTACAAAATCCCAATTGATAAATACCACTTGTTCTTAGTGTCAGTGCTGGTGCATAGTGTCTACAATTTGCCTATCAACATACCCCTAATTACCTGCAGGAAACAAAAAGCTTTTATAGCAATAATTGATTCAGTGGGGTTTGTCCAACATGTCTCAGGACCTACACACTGCCATAATCACACGTTGGACCTTGTATTGTCTCATGGCATAGATGTTGTAGATCTCAGTGTTTATCCTCTTAACCCAGGAATTTCAGGCCACCATTTGATTACTTTTACTGTTACATCAGTAACTCCAATTGTAACCCAACCAGGGACTTTTAAGAGCTGTAATATAAATTCTCTAACAACCCAAATGTTCCTGGATGCCCTTCCTGACTCATTCTACCATACCAATGATGTCACAGTTGACACATCTGTGAATGAACTAACTGAAGATTTACACCTAACCCTGTGTAACACATTGAATGCAGTTGCACCTCTAAAAACTAAACATATCCGTAACAAGAAACTTGCACCCTGGTATACAGAAAACACCAGAACCCTAAAGCAAGCCACCAGAAGATTGGAGCGGAAATGGCGTTCTACCAAGTTGGAAGTATTTCGACTAGCTTGGAATGACAGTACTCTGCATTACCGTAATGCACTTACTTCTGCCCGATCAGCCTATTTCTCCAACCTGATTGAGGAGAACAAAAATAACCCAAAATTTATTTTTGATACAGTTGCAAAGTTAACTAAAAAGCAGAATTCCACAAATAAAATAGGACTACATTTTGACAGTAATGAATTCATGAGCTTTTTTGATAAAAAGATCATTACTATTAGAAAACAAATCACAGAATCCTCCCTTAAGAAGCATATATCCCCTAAACTCACATGTCCTGAGATTGTGCAGAACAGTCAGGAAGTTGGCTTAGGAAGAACACTGGAATTTTTTAACCCTGTATCCCTTGAGTCTTTCACTAAAATAGTAATAACTTCAAAGACTTCCTGCTGTCAACTGGATCCTATTCCAACTAAATTTCTGAAAGAGTTACTCCCTGTGCTTGGCTCACATATGCTAACAATAATAAATTGCTCTCTAGTACCTGGGTGTGTACCAAACTCCCTAAAATTGGCTGTAGTGAAGCCACTCTTAAAAAAACCTAACCTTGACCCAGAAAGACTAAACAACTACCAGCCTATTTCAAATCTACCATTTCTCTCAAAAATATTAGAAAAAGTGGTCGCCCAACGACTCAGTGAATTCCTAAAGACTAATAACACTTACGAAAAGCTCCAGTCTGGGTTTAGACCCCATACTGAGACTGCACTTGTAAAGGTGATAAATGACCTTCAAGTTTCATCCGACCAGAGCTGTGCCTCTGTTCTTGTGTTTCTGGACCTGAGTGCTGCCTTTGATACCATTGACCACAACATTCTTCTAGACAGATTGGAAACCTATACCGGGCTAAGTGGACATGTTTTGGCATGGTTCCGATCCTATCTATCGGAAAGATATCAGTTTGTATCTGTGGATGGTCTGTCCTCTAAACAATCAAAGGTATGCTTTGGTGTTCCAGAAGGTTCTGTTTTGGGACCGCTACTGTTCTCGCTATACATGTTGCCTCTTGGTGATGTAATCCGGAAACACAATGTCAACATTCACAGCTATGCTGATGACACACAGCTGTACATTTCAGTAAAAAAAGGAGAAACCCCAAAACGGCACACCCTTGAAGCCTGTGTTTTGGATATAAAGAGTTGGATGACAGAAAATTACTTACTTCTAAACTCTGAAAAAACAGAAATGCCTTTTTTAGGTCCCAAGAAACAAAGAGACCTGCTGTCAAATCTGGCAATAAACGTAGATGGTTGTACAGTCATATCAGGTAAAACTGTAAGACCTTGGTGTTACTCTGGACCCAGATCTCTCTCTTGACAAACATGTAAAAAATATCTCAAGAGCAGCTTTTTTCCATCTAAGGAACATTGCAAAAAATTCAAAATTGTCTGTCAAAGAATGATGCAGAAAAGTTAATCCATGCCTTTGTTACCTCAAGATTGGATTATTGTAATGCTCTCTTTTCTGGCTACCCAGACAAAACCCTAAAAAAAATTCATTAAGTGCTTAACACAGCCGCCAGAATTCTGACTAGAATACCAAAATCGGAACACATTACCCCAATTCTAGCCTCACTACACTGGCTGCCCATTAAAGCTAGGGCTGATTTCAAAGTTTTACTATTAACATACAAAGCCCTACATGGACTTTCCCCTACTTATTTGTCTGATTTGGTGCAACCATACATACCCACACGTACATTACGTTTACAAGATGCCGGCCTCCTCATTGTTCCTAGAATTTGTAAACAAACAGCTGGTGGAAGGGCTTTCTCATATAGAGCTCCAATTCTGTGGAATGATCTGCCAACCCATGTGAGAGATGCAGACTCAGTCTCAACATTTAAGTCTATGCTGAAGACTCATCTCTTCAGTAAGTTCTATGGTATAGTGTAGTCTGGCCCAGGG